>CM040119.1:320488556-320745296 GCA_022559845.1 Amorphophallus konjac | reverse complement strand
CCTCCGCTCCTTGCATGAATTCGGCAAGGTTTGGGATGCCGTTAAATTCTTCTTCTGGCAGAGGAGGAGTTGCTGCCGGCGGAGCTTGGGGACTGCCTGCTTCTGTGGTCGAAGGAGACCCTTGGGAGCGTGCCTGCCCCCTGCTCAGGCTAATAGGAATTCGGCGAATGAAGGGGTGCCTCGACTCCTAGCTCCTCCGGGATAGAGACCCGATGGGGGAGGGATCTCGGTGCCTCGGACCTCGGGCTCGGGGATCCGATATGGCTGCTCTCCCTTGAACATGATGTTGAGGTCGTCCATAGGAGGGCGCCCCCACTTCCCCCCCGACCTGGTGGCATGTTGGGAAGTGGACGCTTCAGCCTGGCTCACCTCCATCGGCTCATGGGGTAGCTCTTCTTCTTTCTCTTCTAGGGAGAGGGCAGTATCGAACAACGCCGAGAGGGTGTTGCAGGCGATGACGACCTCCTTTTTCTTCTTGCTCCTGGGTCTTCTCTTCTTCTTCTTCTTTCCTGCTGTAGCCAGCGACCGCTCTTGGGGAAGTTCACCCCACAGGGGAGGCTCTTTTTCTGCTTCAGCTTCTGTTCTCGGAGCCAGTTTGAGTGATTCGAACTCCTCCCAAGGGACATACTCCTTCAGCTCCACGGGCTAGATTTCGGGATGTTCATAATCTTCAAGCCCATCAATAATGGCCTGGAGTCTTTCAACCACCGGGCTGGTCTTCTTAAGCATCCGCAGGGGGACATAGTTCTTTTTGTTGTGAGTGGGCCGCCTCACGACCAGCCGAGGGGCCATGTTATGCCAGACCGGGCTCACCGGGGGTGGTGCAGGCAGGGGTGTCACACCCCTCAGGTGAACTCCCGGGGTGGGTCGAGGGACACGTGCTCTTCTATTTTTCCTGGGTACAGTCTGCCAACCCCCCTGGTCTTGAGCCGGGGCTATGATAAAAGTCTCATAAGTGGCACGGGTACTGGCCTCCGCCCACTCTTCAGGCAACTCCTGGTATAACGAGACCATATTGACGGTGGAGGTTGTGTTGGGCAGCTCATGCGGTTGCGCGGGGTCTACCTTGTGCTCCCCCATGTCCAGCTCCCCGTTCTTGATTAAGGACTCAATAACGTCCTTGAAGACATAGCAGTCCTCAATGGTATGCCCGAGCATCCGGTGGTACAGGCAGAAGCGCGGGTCATCTTTCTTCTTCAGGTCACCGGGCCTCTTCGGCTCCGGTAGTGTGATTTTATTGTAGCTAGTTGCCCACTGAAATAGGAGCTTGGACTTGTCTCAGGAGAAAGAGTATAGCTTGTTTCTCATCTTCTCCCTCAGTGAGGGGCCCTCCCGTCGTTCCGTGGTTCTGGGCGGGGGAAGGCTAGCAGCCCCCTTGGCTTTCTCCTTCTGTTTCTCAAAGGCCTGGAAATCTAATGTGTGCACCTCAGGGGGAGCTGGCTTCTTCTCGGCCTGCCTGGCTCTCTGGCTTGACACGGCCAGAGTGGAAGAGTATCGGGCCAGAAATGCATCGATCTCTGCTACCACATTGTTCAGGCGGTCAAATGTCTTGACTTCGGTGCCGATCATCCTTTCCAGGATTTCTTTCTTCAGATTCTGCTTGCAGATCTGCACCGCGTCCTCCTGGTGTGGGGGACGCCTGCACCTCATGCTGAGGTTCCTCCATCTTTTGATGGAGTCGAGGGCCGACTCATCATTCTTCTGCCTCATGGCGTAGAGTTCTGCCACAGTGACTTCCCGTTCTACAACGTAGAATCTTTCTTTGAACTTCTTCTGCATGTCGGGCCAGTCAGCAATAGACCCGGGTGGCAAGCTGGAGTACCACTCAAAGGCAAGCCCAGTAAGGGTTGAGCCGAAAAACTTCAGGAGGTAAGCCTCATCAGCAGCCAGATCCCCCATGACATTCACATAATAGACAATGTTCTCCCTGGGAGACCCTTGCCTATTGAACTTTTCAAACTTTGGTGGCTTGGTGACGCCAACCGACAACTTCTTTGTGGCATAGTGAGCCGGGTAGGGCACCCGGTAGACGTCGAACGGCGTCTAATCCCCATCGCCTCTCTCTGCCAGTTTCATGTCTATCATTTGTTCAAGCATCAATCGGCTGACTGCTGCCGGGTCGACCGGGCGAGGATAGAAATGAGCGGGCTGCGCACTCGGGGTAACCAACACAGTCGCCTGGGGAGCTATAGGGGACCCTTGGGAAAGTAAAGCCTGTGGTGGGGCCGGTGCCGTGTAATGTGCCTACTACGGGGGCGCGCCCTCGAGAGGGTTGCGGGTTGCTGGAAGAGCTGCAGGTTGCAGAGCTGCTTCTGAAGATTGCCCACTATCCCTGGGCGCTTCGGGTAGAACCTCGGCCTGCCAGGACATCGAGGGTTGTGTGTTCCGCTCATTCAGTTACTTTTTTAGTGACTCAATTTCTTGCTGGAATCGTTGTATCATGATCAAGATTGCCGGGTCGGCTGTGGGGGGATTGGGTATGCCCCCTGTCTCTTCGGCCGGGGCATCCTCGGACGATGTGGAGGGTCCGCTGCCCATGCCCCCAGTGGTGACCACATTGGCCGTCAGGGCAGCAAGGGGTTCCTCAAGGAAGGTCCCTTCGGCGCCTGTCTGTGCCGCGCTGCCTGCCGCTCTTCCCCTTCTAGTGAGAGGCCCCGGCCTGGCGGCGAGTCTGGCCATTTCTTCAGGGTCGGTAGGTAAGGCCCCATACCGACCGCGAACTCCTGGCATATTGCAGGTGAAGATTCTCCAGCTCCTATTTCTCTTCGTCGCCTTCCTGGATGATCTCCCCGGGAACACCAGCCTGTCGAAGACCGATCGTCGGAGCGGCGCTTCCTCCCGGATAGGGGACTTGCGCGGTCCCTCCGAGGGATTCCTCGACTCTGCACTGGGTGCGGGTCGGGCTCCTTCTTCCTGGAAAGTGGAGGCTACTGCCCCCAGCAGTCTCTGGGGACCCAAGGGAGTGCTACCTGGGCCCCGGAGGTAGTTTCTCATGGCTTGCTCGATCCCTTCCCACTCTTGGTCGGGGAGAGCAGCCTATGGTTGCGTGCCGACGGCAGTGGCAGGAGGGGAGTAGGCTCTGAGTGCCGAGCGGGCAGCATTGTGTCGGCGCCCACGGCGACGGCGGTGGGCGTTCTCGGATAGCATCGGCACGACAGGTGCTGGTTGGCAGGTTGGGGTCGTCAGTTTGACCCTTTCATCTCCTCGGGCCCTCCTCGGGCGGAAAGTGCTAGATCCCGCCTGGGCGGGTGCAGTGGGTTGGGCCTCCTTGGGAACCCAAACTTGTTTCAGTTTGGCCGGCCTGTGAGCGGGCGCATTCTTCAGTGCTGCGGCCGGGGCTGCGAGTGTCGCCTTCTCTTTTAGCTTCTCCAGTCCTTGAAAAGAGTTGCGGACTGGGATAGTCGGGACAACGCGGTCTGGTATCACCTGGGACCTTCGCCTGTCCAAGTGGACCCGGATGGCCCCGACGGCCATGGATTTTCTAGAGTCGGATATGCGGCGCCCCGGGACGGCGCCGGTGTTGTTCCTCCGGAGCCTTCTTCGGTGAGATGCCAACCCTTGGTAGGACGGGCCGGCGGTTTGGTGCACGTGGTGCACATTGCAGCTCAGCATCGTTGCTGGGATGCCGTTGTTGTTCTTGGCCACAGCTCGGCCGATAACAGCTTCAGTGGCCCCCGGGGAGGGAGCGTTGGTCTGGGGCTCGTCAGGTGCTTTCACGTCGATATTGTTGACAAAGGCCACCCCAAGAAGTTGGGGAAGCCCACCGTGGGAGGGAAACTCCCGAAGTTGAGGGGGACCACCAGGTAGCCACCCCAAACATGGTTCCCGACGACCTGAGGGCCGCAAGTGACAGCCATTGTCGGGACCATGATGCGATTCTCCTGCATTTGAGAAAGTAGCGCTATTAATGTTACAAGAAGGGGGCCGCAGGGCCCTTAATTCCGGCAAAGAGATGAAGGGTAGATTGGTCCCACCGGGCGTGCCAGACTTATGGACGCACTTTTCGACACACTCGTTATGCTGTTTCGGTTATTCGGGAATGGTCGATTCGTCTATTAAGTGCGTGGGCGTGCCAGTCACTGAAGTGACGATTTGTTCGGGCTCCGAAGAGCCCATGGTGTGCTCGACCTGACTTCGTCAGACGATTGTGTGGTTCATGTCGAGACCAGATCCCGTCATGCCATAAAGGTCATGACGTCATTTACATCCCCCATACAAGGGAACACCCTTGATTAGTTGTCGAAATTAGGGGCCCTGCGGCCGAAAGAAATAATACTAACTGCGCGAGAAAGGGACAGGAATAAATCACACTAAAGTCCGCATCAGGATACGAGCCATTGGCCATGTCGGTCACTTGTGGACCTTTTCATATTCGGACACGGGTCTATGATAGAAACACGACGGAAACCGAGGTGGACCCATTCAAATGTCTGCCGAGTGCACGATAATTTTAATAACGCCTCGGAAGGGATCCAGGGCGAGAAACGAATCTGGTAGGATTGAAATGTCGGCCCAAAACTAGGTCGGGGCCTGGCCATGTCAGGATGATTCCCAAGGCTCGGGCCCGGCCTGAGAGGGCGGCATTATTATTCTTTCTGCGTCGAGTCACGGAGAGAGACATGGCTGCAATATGGATTTTTATCATTTTTATCAGGGATTTTTTTTTACCATATAATCTTGTGCTATTTATTCTCCTTACGCATTTGTTTTGGATGATTTTTTTTACTTACTATTATTATTATTATTATCATTATATATATCTATATTATTTTTCTCTCTTTTTTTACACATTTTTGTTTATTTACTATGCATTCATGTTTATTTATTTATCCTGATTTTTGTTATTTTTTGTTAGTATTATTATCATTATCATTATTATTTTTTTACATGTTTTTTTTTGGATGAAGAGTGGGCCGTTTGGGGGGGGTTACGCGGGGCTGAAGGAGTGTGCCGGTGAGGATAGCAGGTAGCGTGCCGGCGAGGGTAGCTTGGAGCGTGCCGGGGAAGCCCACAGATAGTGTACCGGTAAAGGAAGGGGGGTGGCATGCTGATGAAGACATTCCAAAGAGCGCCAGCGATGGGAGGAGAGGAGCATGCCGGGCTAACTCAAAGTCTGTACATCGTCTGCTAGAGTCTGCACATTATCCATTTGCTACAACTCAAAGTCTGTGCATTGGCTGCTAGCATACATGCAGAGTCTGTACATTGTCCATTTACTGCAACTCAAAGTCTGTACACTGGCTGCTAGCACACACGAAGTCTGTACGTCCCTCAGCCCAAAGTCTATACATTGGCGAGTCGCTGCGACACGAAGTCTGTACATCGGCTGGTTGCTGCACACAAAGTCTGTACATTCATCAGCTCAAAGTCTATACATTGTCTATTTGCTGCAACTCAAAGTCTATACATTGGCTGGTTGCATGCACACAAAGTCTATACATCTATCAGCTCAAAGTCTGTACATTGTCCATGCAACCCGCACACAAAGTCTATACATCTTCAGCTCAAAGTCTGTACATTGTCCATGCAACCAGCACACAAAGTCTATACATCCTTCAGCTCAAAGTCTGTATATTGTCTATGCGACCAGCATACAAAGTCTATACATCCTTCAGCTCAAAGTCTATACGTTGTCCATTTACTGTAGCTCAAAGTCTATACATTGGCCAGCTCAAAGTTTGTACATTGTCCATTTGCTACAGCTCAAAGTCTATACGTTGGCCAGCTCAAAGTCTGTACATTGTCCATTTGCTGCAGCTCAAAGTCTATACATTGACCAGCTCAAAGTCTATACATTGTCCATTTGCTGCAGCTAAAAGTCTATACGTTGGCCAGCTCAAAGTCTGTGCATTGTTGTCACAAGCATATTAAGCCCATACATTCGTTCACGGCATGTCTGAACATCCATTTCCAATGTACATGCTTCACTGTCTGCATTTGTGCAATCCTTCACGCAAAGTCTATACATTGCTTGTTGCTGTGTTCGTGTATCAACCTGCCAAGTCTGTACATTGGGTTCCATTTCGGAGAGACGGTGGAAGAAGAGGTGAGACGGAGAGATAGATGAGGGAGAGAGGGAGTGAGACGGAGGGAGAGACGGTGGAGAAACGGAAAGAGAGACGGAGGGGGGAGTGTATCGGTGGAGAGAGGGAAAGACGGTGGGAGAGAAAGGGAGAGAGGGTGTACCGGTGAGGGGAAGAGTGAGACGGAGGGAGAGACGGAGGGGGGGAAGTGTATCGGTGAGAGAGAGAGACGGTGGGAGAGAAAGGGAGAGATGGAGGGAGAAAGAAGGTGTGCCGGTGAGGGGAAGAGTGAGACGGAGGGAGAGACGGAGGGGGGGAAGTGTATCGGTGAGAGAGAGAGACGGTGGGAGAGAAAGGGAGAGATGGAGGGAGAAAGAAGGTGTGCCGGTGAGGGGAAGAGTGAGACGGAGGGAGAGACGGTGGAGAGAGGAAAAGGGAGACGGTGAGGGTGTGCCGGTGAAGGAGGATGGAGGTGTACCGGAGAAGGATTGGACGAGGTGTACCGGTGAAGGCCCACTCCGCTTTTTTCCTTTTTAAGGCTTTTCTTTTCTTCCTCTCTTTGGTTTTTTGTAGTTTTTATACAAGTCTTTCTTAACTTTCCATTTGTTCGTTAGTTTCCTTTGTCCCTTAATATGTTGTTGTTCCATCTGCCTGCTGCATCCTTTTGCCCTTTTATGTGTTATCATTCTATTTGTTTGTTGCTTTATTTTGTCTCTTCAATGCGTTATTATTTCTAGCAAAAATTCGGCAGCATCTCCCCTTGACCCGAGCGTAAGGGAGATAAAGGGAACGCGCCCACATGGAGTGGCGGAACCTGACAATTGGAGGTCGGCATCCGAGAGCGGCAACACCTTAACAAACCCTCGGAAAACTCGGAGGAAAACAACGAACCGAGAAACCTCTAAGACTGGACAGGGTGTACTGGGGGTTAGCCAAGGCGTGCCGGCCAAGGACGGTCACAGGGTGTTTGAGGGGGGGGGGTACCAGGCTAGGGAGAGACCAGATGTGCCGCTGGGGCACCAAGGGAAAGTGAGCCATGGGGGCTACTATGGGTGTGTCGGCCACGACGTCGGAAGGGTGTGCCGTTGGGGGAAAGTGCAAGTGCACCGGACAGGGCTCCAAAAGGGTTGGTCTGCTAATGGGGCGGGGTGTTAGACCGATCAAACCCACAGGGACTTCCGGCAAGAGGGAAAAAGGTTCAAAGGGGCAGACACAGGTGAAGGCATTGGGCTTTACAGGAGGAGGTTCGTGACCTCAAACCATTCAAGATGACGCCGGATCCGGAGGAAACCGTCGGCATGCAGGGAAGGACAATCAAACGCACTATGGCCCAAAACCAACGAGACGAAGAGAAAACCCACTAAGGTGGATGATCTTCATTCATCAGGGAGCAGAGGGCCATATCCGTCTATATACATTACAAAGCATGCATGAGCTAAGGCTACAGGCAAGAAAGAAAACCAAAGAACAAAAGAACGGAGAGGGGGAAAACAAAGAACAAAAGAGGAGGATGTGTTGGGGATCGAAGCAGGGACGATCGTCCACTGCTCTTTCCCCCACCTTCCCCTACTACATCAAGCCCTCTCTCTCTCTTACTCTCTTTTCTTTGCCTAGTGGTTGTCTGAAGACTCCACGTCGGAGCCCTCTCCCTTCTCTTCTCTCTTCTCCTTCTTCTCGTAGGTGGCTTTGTGTCTATTCGTCTCTTCTCCTTGTGTGCCTCTGCTCCGTCTCCCTTCTCTTTGCCAGAATGGGAGTGGCTTTATACTCCCAACAGCGGGAGCCCTTGAGCATGGCAGTCGGAGGCAGGAAGCGGCTGGTCATGATGGGGTTTGACTTCCCCCGTCCTGGATGTCAGGGGAGTAGCCTGCGTGGCCCAACCTCTGGTTGACACCTCGGATAGCTCACTGCGCGCCAAGGATACATAGGGCATGGGCATCACGTCATTCGGCGGTTGAAACGCCTTCACGCTGTGCCGCTGATGGGCTCAACAAGTGTGCTGTAGGAGGGCCAAATGGGCGTGCCACTGAAGCCGCAAATGGGCGTGCCGCTAAAGCCCCAAATGGGCGTGCTGCTGAAGGGCCAAATGGGCGTGCCGCTGAAGGCCAAATGGGCGTGCCGCTGAAGCCCCAAATGGGTGTGCCTCTGGAGGCCAGGGGCTGTGCCGCTGAAGGCCACCAGGGTGTGCCGTTGAAGGGCAAGGGTGTGCGGCTGAAGGCCACACTGGGTGCATATCTGAGCCCGTTCTGAGCCCGTTGTGAGCACGAGTCATGGCTCGTTTGATTTTCTCTGTGGCCCGTGGTTTGTGAGGCCCTTGGTGGTTGATTTCTCTTCATTGTCGTGATTCTGGAGACAGCCTCACGGCAATGTGTGCATGTTCGGGGAATTCGGATGACCAGTCTCTCCGGGGCTTCTTCACTCGGCTCCGTTGTTGATGCTGGGCCGAACAGGATATCTGGGTGTGCAATTTTTGGTATCCACACCCCCCGTGCCGGATTAACTTTAGACTCATAACTTCATCATTTTATTTGGCCCATTCCCGGTGCGCCCTAAGACCACCACGCCGGATTAATGCAAGCCATGGCCGCGCCGTATTAGAACCATCTACCTACGCTTGGCCGCGCCGGGGAAGTCTATCCCTACGCGTGGTTGCGCCGGTATTGAAGCATTGTAATGTTCTAATCATTCACTCTCCTTCGGAGCGATCGTCATCTCCCGTGGTCGAGATTAATAAACCCTAATCAACAATAACTTGAATAAGAAAGGGCTATTCAAACTCGGACTATATTACTATCATGCCTTTATTACCTTGTGCGTTAGCGTTTCACTTTCGTTATCATTTTTGTGTTATCATTTTCGTTCCTCCTTAGGGGAGGCTAATAAGCCGACTGATCATTGATCATTATTATAATTCCGCTGCCATGCTTAGCATAATCATGAACATCATGCATGCATGCCTGCATACTCCCTTGGGTATATCAAATGGCACTGACGGAAGGCTGGGTTACGCCCGACCAGAGGTATTTGCTATGCACAATGGTGGTCTTCGGGCCTACGTCCTCCGTCACGTACCAAGGGCCTTCAATTTAACGAACCATGCCTCTCTCGCATGATAGATAGAAGCATCTCATGTGACCCTGTCACGTTCGTGTCTTCGCATCTTTACGCCGGCCTCGACATCCCATTATTTCGGTAATTAATCAAAGGTTTTCCCTCCTCGCGGGGGATGTAATTAACGCCATAGCCTTTATGGTATGGAGGGCTACTGGCCCCAACCCGAATCTCACTCTCGCCCGACATGGGTCAGAATGAGCACATAATAAACTCGTCACGTACGTGGCTGGCACGCCTGTGCAGTCAATCAGTCAGTTAACCACCGATTAGTTAATTGGTTGATCGATGCGTAAATAAACCAAAATGAGCCTATCAATAAAACGTCTGTAAAAAAACAAATGATCCCAACAAGTCTGGCACGCCCGGTGGGACCAGTGTCACCTTTCATCTCTTTGCTTAGATATTCGGACTTCGAGGTCCTCCCAAAGGCTACTGATCGTCGATTTGTTGGCCTTTACAAGCAAACAATGACGACAACAACTGGACTGAATAGCGTCGGTTTTGGCCCATCGATTGTTGCGGGTCATGCGCAAGGGTACCTGGCGGTGCCCACAGTGTTCGGCAGCTTCCCTGCCGCTGTCGGCTTCCCCAACTTCTTTGGGATGGCCTTCGTAGACATGCTGGAGGTAGAAGCCTCGGATCCCGTCGAGGGAGCTGCAAAGAATGTGGAGCCTCTGAAGGCTCTACACTGCAACGACTCACCCAAGAGTATGACTCTGGTCGCCAGCTGCCTGGTGCACCATGCCGTCCGTTGGGTCCGCCCCGATGCTGTCTGTAAGAACTCTGGAGGATGTCAGCGTAAACAACTCTGAAGAGGTACTGCCATGGTTACCGGATCTCTGTCACAATCTGGTAAATCCATGATGGTTGGTGGCGTACGCATCTTCCTCGACGGGCGCGACGCACGGATAGTCCCGGATCAGGTCGTCCCCGCCGTCCCCATCTACAACTCATACCAAACCCTCGCCGGAAGGTGGGCGGAAAGAGAAGAAGTCGGACACTACGGCCAAGAGAAGTTGGCCCCCAGGCCAAAGAAATTTAAACAGGTGTGGGTCCCCAAAAGGGTCCAACCTATCCATCAAGCCGCACCTGTCCGCCGCCGCCTTGCTCGCGATGGAATGGAAGGAAGGGAAGAAAGGGGCCTGGCCCCGAAAGAAGAAGAAGTGGTTGCGGACCCTCCGTGCCACAAAAGTTTTCGGGCCTGCGCCCGCCAAGCCAACGTCCCTGCTGTGGGATGAAGATTCTGACAACCTGCCGACAGAGCTCGGCTAGCTTACATCCCTCCTGCGGGGGCTCGACCACTATTCCCCATCTTACATCAAGAACGTGGTCGAGAAGAGATGACCAATTTGGTCAGGAACTACTTCCGAGCGCTAGGCAACCCCTCGCTTGGACAGCAGCAGTTGATGCAAGCAGCCGCAGCCAGCGAAGACTACTGCCCATCAACAACAGTTGAAGAAGATGAAAGAGAAAAGATGATGATGTCATCTGTAATACCCCGATTTGTTAACAAATAAAAATTTCTAGAAATTAATTAGAAAATCCTTGATGAATGGAGTAAGTTAAATTCGACTATTTTTAAAAAAATCTAGAAAAATTAGAATCTTGTAGAGGATAAAACGTTTAACAATAGTGTCTTCTGTGACCGACCCAAATAAAATGCGTAAACAAGTCGAATTGACTAATTAAGGCCCAAAACCACACTTAACCTAAATGGACCTTTAAACACGAAATTCGAGCCCAATACTCGATCTTTTAGGCTGAGACCAGATTCAAATTAACGGCTAGGATGAGAGGATCGTTTCCCCTCTTAGTTCTTGCCGAAACCCTAACCCTAGAGAGCGAATTTTTGTTTAGAAAGCGGCGGCCAACCCTATCCGCGCGGTTCGTGCACGTCCAACTTGTTTGGACTCTATCTCTTCAAATAGAAGGCTCTAGACCTCTTATGACCTATAAACCCTTATCGACCCTAGTTTTGTTTGGATGCTGTGGCGGCAGACGAGGATCGTGGTCGAAGGAGAATTCTGGCGATCACCGACGGGGTGTTCTTAGGGTGTCGTCATCCCTTCTTCTTCTAATAAGGTAGGTTATAACAAGCCAAATCTTAAGTATCATATATGGTTAGAATCAGCGTCGAGTGCCCTTTTTATTGAATGCAAAATCCCTAAAAGTTAGTATCTTGCGAGAATTTTGGGGTTTAATAGGTGCATGTCGTTTTTAGGGTTTCACTTGTTTCATCTCATCTTGGGTAGGGATTTTAGGCACTAAAGATCTAATTAAGCATGCTAGATTGTAAAACTTTTCGTGCTCTTTCTTTTGAATCCAAAATCCCTAATTATTATGGTCCATGTTGTGTGTATTTAGCAATTTATTATAACCCTAGCCAACTCGTCGGAGGCGGGCAGGGCGAAAAGGGGGTTTAACTATTTTTGACTTATGTGGCCTCACGATAGACCGCTCAACCCTGTAAGGCGGCATAGTATTGACCGTTTATCTGCTGGTGATTCGTAACCTCGTTTAGGGAAGAGCGGCATGTTCTTGACCGCCCTTTTATTAAGCGGCCAGTTATTGACCGTTCATCTCTCACAGCGGCTCATTACAGACCGCCCATCTCCAGGAGGCCTTCGGACCTGAGGGGGATAAACGGCCTGTCATGTGACCGCCTATGAGGATGAAAGGTCCCTAATGGACCGTCCATTGTCTCCTTGCATGATTTATGATAGTAGGTTAGTGGTTAAATGCAAGTTAGCAACCCACATAAAACTCTTGCAAACTATAACAGTGAATGATCGTAAACTCATGCTGATTCATTCATCTTGACCTTGGAGCATCCTTTCAATGAATGTTTAATGATAAATCATGATTCTTCCTTAATTGAGAATTGATGTTAGGATTGTTTGACGGTCATTCTACTCCGGCATAATTGACTGATCGCTTCACTGGTTTCCGCTGATTTAATAGCCTATCTCCTTGTAATGGTTGGGACTCTCCGTTAGATATTCCTTCTGTCGGACTAGGACCTCCATTACGGGACTCCCGTAAGCCCCCGTGAGCCTGGGATTCCCACTAGGACGTCGGGCAGGTTGTACCACCAAGACCTGTACCTGTTAATGCGATCGGACCGTTTGAAATTATCATGTGTGAGCCATTGATCATTTTGGACCGGCTGATTCTTGCGCGGCCGGGAGCGGACTGTTCAACTCAATGGACGGCCCATAATGAACCGTTCATCCCCTGGTCGAGTGCCGTTGGTATTGGTCGTTTAACCTTGATCTATCTTCGACCCAATAAGCCCTAGGTTGACCAGTGGCGAGTGGGCTGGACCCTGGTTCAGTTCTGCCCCACTTATGGCAGCCCGGAGCCCTTTAGGGTGGACTTCTAGTTGATTAAGTTGAACGGACCTAGTAGAACCGCCCATGTGTAGAGCGGATCTTATTGGACCGTTTGTAACTCTTGAGCGGCCGTGTAAGGACCGTTTCTGTTATTCTTTGGCTTTCAGCTCTACTAGCATTGAGCGGCCCATTGTTGACTGTCCAATCTTTTGAACAGCCTGACATAGATAATTTATCCTTGACTTCGACAAGGCTGATCCTCAGCCCAATTCTGCTCTGAACGGTCTAGTATAGACCGTGCATTTGCTTGAGCGGCCTAGATTTGACCGCTTATCATCCAGAATGATTTTTCCATGATTTATTCGTGGTTGAACCCAAGGACTTGATTGGTTCTTGATAACTTGATATTTCTGGTCAAAGTATTTCTTTAACTTACCTATGAGGTAAGTTATACCTTTACATTATTGGCCATTAATTTGATTAATGTCTAGACATAACTTGGGATCTCGGATCCAACAAATCATTGCCAACGCATCATAAGGGCCCGGTCTGGTCCTGGGAGTAGCGCTCGAAAAGTACTGGTGTCCCGGAGAGTTTGAATGACATGGTGAGGCATTGCACTAAGTGTATGACTAGCGTGATGTCTATGACAATTATCTCTTACTTGAAATTATCTTGGCTTGGTTAAACTTGCTTGTTGGCCAATTTCCAGTTATATCATGATTTTACCTCTCGTGTTTACCTTATTGTCTTATTGTCTTTTCGTTTTACTCTTTATATAATTTTGTGCGTAGAAATGTAATTTAATTGGTTAATCACTTAAACTTGCATGTTATTACCTACTGAGCATTCGCTCACCTAATTGTTTCCCCCTTTTTTAGGTAGCTCAAGTGAGGACTCGCAGACTGATGGGGACGGGCGAGAGTGACGACCGTGGAGTGAACCCGATAGAAGCCTGTGAAGCTAGCTTTAGTTGTGGAGTTTAATTGTGTTTTAGTGTAAATCGGAAGAGTTGTAAAATTGACGTTAGCAAAAATGAAGGTGTTAAGTGGATATTGTCGAAGTATTATGGTTGGAACCTGGATAATTATATGCTATTTAATGAATGGAGTTGTTCCTATTTGTGGTGATGTGCGATCTTTTAGCTTTAACATATCATGTCTAGAAATCAACATATTATTGTTACTTGTTTCTACTGCCAGTCCCGATATTCCGCGTCGGGGCGTGATAGTTAGGTGGTATCAGAGCCTAGGTTTCTAATATCCCTAGGTTATTTAAGTTCTAGGATTCTAAGTGTTCGTCATAGAACCTGTACCCTTGTTATGAGTCAAAGGGCCAAACCTAGTGAGAATGTGGGTAGAGACTTGGGTTGAGTTAATAATCAACTCTAAACTCTTTCTCCTAAACAAACTTAAGATAAATTATTTTCGTGCAGGACGTTCCGATGGCAGCTGAGCGTGCGTAATGGCGGGACATGCAGCGGACGGTCCAAGGACTTACACGAGCCTTGCAACAAGTGGCCCAGGGTGGAGCGGCGAATCATGGCGTTGGTGAACTACACAGGAATTTTCGTGGGATGAATCCCCCACGTTTCGGAGGCTCAACTGATCCCGATGAAGCCGAACACTGGTTTAAGGAGATGGAGAGAATTTTTGAAGTTATGCAATGCAGCGACTAGGAGCGTGTGCTTTTAACAACTTTCCAGTTGGAACGTGATACTAGGACGTGGTGGGAGTCAGTAAAGGCGACCCTCGGTAACAGACAAATTTCATGGAAGGAATTCGAGGAATTCTTCAATAGCAAGTACTTTTCCGACAGAATCCAAGAGAAGAAAGCGGCAGAGTTTGCTGCTTTGAAGCAGCGAAGTCTATCTGTAGCGGAGCATGAAGCCCAGTTTTCTAGACTCTCTCATTATGCTACTCATTTGATTTCTACAGAGAAGTTGAAGGTGAAACATTTTCTTAATGGGCTGAAGTTGCATTATATTAACCAGTTGGCGCCGATGGAGATTCAGACCTATGTAGAGATGGTAAGGAAAGCCCAAGTTTTAGAAGATACCCTGGAGATGACTGAGAGAATTCATGGGAAGAATGTTAAAAAGGAGCAATCTACTGGTTCTGGGAGTGCTAAGCCCGGGAATAGCAAGAAGAGGCCCAATGGCGGGTCTAGTTTATGGAAGGGGAAACTGCCAAAGAATGAAGACAAGAAGCCTTGCCCTATTGTTCCCTTCAAAGGCGTATGCAAGTATTGTGACCGTCCCAGTCACAAGATGGAAGAGTGTTGGCGTAAACTGGGCGCCTGTTTGTGTTGTGGGAGTATGGATCACCGCATTCCGGAGTGTCCTCTTTTATCCGAGCAAGCTACCCCGACGAAATCTCAAGGCAGCAAGAAGTAGCAGGGCAAGCTCCAGGCCCTACAGGGGGAGAATGCAGGCACCACCGAGGAGGGCGGACTCATGGAAGGTACCCTTATTGTTCATGGAAAGCCAGGTTTTGTTCTTTTCGATACCGGTGCCACTCATTCATTTGTTTCGCAAAATTTTGCTAAGACATTAACTGTGAAGCTAGTTTTGATGAATTCTCCCTTAGAGATATCAACTCCTATTGGCTCTGGATCAGCGATTAAGTATTTTTATCCCTCTAGCAAGGTCGTGATTGATGGATTGAATTTGCCAGCCGATCTGGTTCGCATGGATATGGAGGATTATGATGTAATTCTAGGAGCAGATTGGTTGGCTAGGCATGAGGCCAATGTCCATTGTAGTTCCAGTTCTGTGTCTTTTTCGAGACACCCGGGACTTTCTTTCATCGGGGTTAGGCACCATAAAGCTGTGCCACTTATTTCGACCCTTCGAGCTGATAAGTTGATGAGGAGAGGTTGTCGGGCTTTCCTAGCCTTTGTTTATGTGACCCCCGAGAAAAAGATTGAGATTAAGGACATTCCTGTTGTCCGAGATTTTTTGGATGTTTTTCATCAGGAATTTC
Source organism: Amorphophallus konjac (assembly GCA_022559845.1). Taxonomy (NCBI): domain Eukaryota; kingdom Viridiplantae; phylum Streptophyta; class Magnoliopsida; order Alismatales; family Araceae; genus Amorphophallus; species Amorphophallus konjac. The sequence goes on along the minus strand of CM040119.1, from coordinate 320,729,846 downwards.
CAGGTCTTCCACCGGAGAGGGAAGTTGTGTTTTCTATCGGTCTAATTCCTAGCGCGACCCCTGTTTCTAAGGCTCCTTATCGTATGTCTCCTGTGGAGTTGAGGGAATTAAAGCAACAGTTAATGGAATTACTTGAGAAGGGGTTTATTCGTCCAAGTACATCCCCGTGGGGAGCTCCAGTGTTATTTGTTAGGAAGAAAGACGATTCGATGAGGTTGTGTATTGATTATCAGCAACTGAACCAGCTGACTATCAAGAATAAATATCCATTGTCGAGGATTGATGAATTATTTGACCAGATAGCAGGAGCTCAGTATTTCTCTAAGATTGATCTTCCTTCAGGCTACCACCAGTTGCGGATTAAGGAAGAGGATATTTATAAGATAGCTTTTCGTAGCAGGTATGGGCATTTTGAATTCGTTGTAATACCTTTTGGACTAACGAATGCACATGCAGCTTTCATGCAGTTGATGAATAATGTGTTTCGGCCCTATCTTGATCAATGGGTAGTGGTGTTTGTTGACACCCATTTTTTAACCGATAAATCGAATCATTTCCTTCGCCTCAATTATTGTCCCAAGCAGTCAATCACATGAGAGATTATTCTTCTGGCAGTATTTTGGGCTCTTCCCAGCAAAGAAGGCCTCCCTCCCTCTCATTGTGTTTAACGGTCTGTTATAAACCGTTTTTTTCAATAGAACGGTCCCCATTGGGCCGTTGTGTTACGCTGCCCCGGGTTATTTGTATCTCGTGATATGCTTTGAACAACGGCTCCATGACAACCGTTATGGTCAATATAGCGGTCGTCTATGGACCGTCATTATTTGCCGACAAGAAAAGGGGTTAGAGGCCCGACAGTCAGTCATAGCCACGTGCTTCACGAAAAGTTGTTTGTCCGGGCATTGACTCGCCTTTAAGCATAACGGTCTTTACAGGACCGTCATAGTTATTGGACGGCCTCTCCCAGACCGTCATAGTTGTTTGGCGGCCTCCTTACGACCGTCATTGTTACGGCCACCCAGATTAGACCCCGTGATTCCAGGCGAATTAAGAGGAGAATGTCGTTGGCAATATTGACACGATGCTATCATATACCGGTCCTTGACCGACATCATTCAGTGTTAATCCCTGATTAAGCTCGAAGCCCTGGGCTCTATATATAGCTCACGGGTTCTGAGACAGAGGGGGACCATCACGAAGTGCTGTCGAATTCCATCGCCAAATCTCATACAGCATCCGCCCGTTCGTCAGGGAGTGGGGGCCTTCTACATCCCTCGCAGGCCCCCGGTGCAGGGAACTTCACGCTTCATGTTTCTGTGTTTCTAGTTCTTCTCTGTTTGCTCACCACACACACGTCTTTTCTCCACTGCATCACACATCACATACATCATTTCGTTGGCATTTATTATCTTTCCTATTGTTTCCGGCGCCCTAAACGGGGTTTCAAAACCTCCAGGTATCGCCGGGCCATGTTCTTCCTTTGCTTTATTTCAATTAGTACACCTACTACACTATCATTTAGCTAATCTCCGTTTATCTGTGTGTTTCACCGTTTGCTTTCAGGTCAGCAACCAAAAGCACGAGGCCCGCACCTTCCGGCCGGCCAGGAGGAGTGGAGGAACGGACCCGCATTCTCCCGCAGCTTCCGAGTCCCGGCGCTCTCACCGGGTGGCGATCACGGTCAACAGCTTCATCTTTCCTCCTTTTTTTTTTTATCTCTTCAATATTATTTAACTCGAGGAGGAATAACATATCAACACCTCTCCTTTTTGGCGATCACGGTGGGACTTCTGATGCCCGTCGTGCTTCTGGTTTGCTGACCAATCTCTGTCTCTGTGAAGTTCAGCGGTTCTGTATCAGCCGTCGTTCTGTGTAAAACGGTTCTCTTTCAGCCGTCGTTATCTGGTATTCTCCGCAATTATCACTGCCGTGCTCTGCTCATTTAACGGCCTTCATAGTGCCGTCATACTTGTGTAGCGGTCATCATTAGGCCGCCATTCCCGTTCTGCAGCTCTGTACTTTAGCGGCTCTTCCAGAGCCGTTATAGTCATTTCCGCGGTCTCCAGTAGACCGTTATTGTGGCGCAGAGTCTGCGGCTGGCACTTGTTATCCCTAATTGTTGTTCCCAGCATTGGTCCCCCTGCTGTCCACTTGTTATTTTCTATCATATTATTGATTGCTTCATGATTTTATCATTTGATTTCATATGTGATTGCTAGATTTCTAGGTTAGGCTTTGCATGCACTCCGGTGCACCTAGGATCATTCACTTCATACTGTAGTTGCATTTCCTACCGAGGTAGGATTTCCTCTCGTCTCCATATTCCTTGGAGCCGACTAGGGAATCTTGCCGAGGACCTCCGTAAGCCCCCGTGAGCCGTGGATTCCCACACGGACGCCGGGCCGGTTGTACCATCGCCACACCGTGTCTAGGTTCTGCATACGTGGAGAGTGCTTCCCCTTAAAGTCAGCCAGTTCCCCCATCATGCCGTTATTAGGCTCCCAAGTGTCCGAGTGAACTCTACATCTTAATCAAAACACTAAGCCTAAGAGAAAAGAATTCTGAAAATCTGCGGCATCATTCAAAGTGTGTGCATACTTGGTTGACTCCCTTCTCGTCTCCACCTTTCATTGTGTGGTTGCTTTGCTTCTACTTGTGTACTTTGGTCTTAAGTCTCTCTAGTCTGTGCATCCCATTGCATGCAGCATTGCTCCCCTCCCTCGGGATCATCTCCTAGGGGCGATTCTCTACTCTCCCTCTATTGCAACCCTTTATTCAACTCATCATCATCCAGCATGTCTTCTTTCGGGTCCATCCCCGCCCGCGAGGATTCTCTTCCTCAGGGGCTCCTCGAGGACGTCTCCGGGGTTGCCTCCTCCCTGAATGGGGAGGGGTTCGTCTTTGTTCCCCCTTCCTCCATCGCTGAGGTTGCGCCACCCACGCTCCCTCAGTTTGGCTCCCCTTCGGCGAGCCAACTACTCCAACTCATGTCCCAACTTGACCAGGATCAACTCCAGATATTCAAGCAAGCCCTCGGGGCAGAGGTCCCGCCCGCTGTAACCCTTCCTGTCTCTTCCACCCATCCTGCTGAGAGGTCCGGAGCACCGTCTGTTGCCCCAGTGGACCATACCCCTCTTCGCCCACAGGTCCTCCAGTTTCCAATATATCAATCTGGCCAGGCTTCTACCTCAGCCCACCCTCCTGCAGACAAAGGGAAGAGTCAAATTCCCTTATCTCCTCGTGCTAGTGCCCACGCGGCCGTCTCATCAGCACCACCGGCCCCTCTGGCCCAAGTGGATTCTACTCGGCTGCAGCCCGGAATAGCTCAACTCGCTTACGCTGATGTGGGTCCTTTTTGGACTCAACATCCATCTTACGGGCTCATGGCCCCCACTATCCATCCGGCTGTCTCCCATTATCCCTCGGCTTCTACTGTCCATCCAGCTGCCTCTCACTACCCTTCAGTTCCACCTCAAGTCCCTCTACCTCAACAAGGAAGTGACGATCGCTTGGCAGTGCTCCAACAGCAGATCGATCTCCTCAATAAGAGGGTTGGCCCACCATCCTTCGCAGATGCTCTCACTCCTAATTTCCGGGACATCCGATTCCCTTCTCAGTCGGAGCTCCCGACATACCGAAAGTACAACGGGAACGGCAACCCGTTCATCCACATCAAGGAATTCCTGTACGAGTCGGGACCATACCAGCATGACGATCACCTCCTTGCATATCTATTCCGGCGATCCCTGGACGGGGTGGCACTCGAATGGTTTTACGCTCTGCCACTGGAGGAGGTTGGGAGCTTCAAGACGATCAAGGAGAAATTCGTGCAAAGATTCCAAGATCGGGTCGGACCCGAATACTCATTCACGGACTTAGTGGCCGAGAAGATGAAAGCTGATGAAGACTTCGCTACCTATGCTGATAGGTGGAGGCAGATAGCCTCCCGTGTGCCCGGGCAGATTCCGGAAGAAGAGAAGATCAAACTGCTCGTTTCTAATGCAACCCCTCTCTTCCGGAATGTCCTAATGTTGAATGACATCACCAGTATGCATCAACTGTACAGTCGGGCCCGGTTTATCCAGACCCAGTTTAAGGACTCCCCCATTCATTCTCTCTTCGAAGCCCAGAAGCCCAAGAGTTCCAGAAAACCACAGGGCCCTGTTACCGAAGGAGTCCAAACAAACGAGCAGGTGCAGGTAGTTAGCCAGACTGCCACCTCCCACTTCCCCCAGCAAAGCAACCCCCATTTCTCCGCATCACCTCGCCCTTCCTTTCCCACGCAGCAACACCCTCAACAACAATCTCCGCCACCACCACAACAGCCCCAGCAACCACTGCAATACCATAACACTCCCCCGCCTGCTACCTACGCACCTGCTCGTCCGGTTGCTAAAAGAGCCAACTATCCTCCTCTCCCAGAGACGCTCACTAATGTCTTTGCAGCACTGATGCATACTGGCGATTTACAATTGCCACCTGAGCGCCCGAACATGAATCCGGCCGCCGATCTGTCCCGATATTGTGTATATCACCGGCAGCCGGGGCACACCATTGAGAGGTGTTATCATTTTAGGGACCTGGTATACGACCTGCACGAAGGTCACAGGATCGATTGGGCTCAGATGAGGAAGCTGATTGAAGATCTGAGAAGAGGGCCAGCAAGGCCGCAACAGGCAGCACCACAGCAACAGCAGTTTCAGCAACAACCTCAGCAATTCCAGCCACAGCAGCCACAGCAACAGCAGCAGCAGCCAAACTTAGGGATCCACCAAAATCCCATGCCAGTACATGCACCCGCTCCTCAACAACAACAGCAGCCGCCGGCACCGGCCCAAGTCAACATGTTACGCCACCCGGCTCCTGACGCAGGGTGGACCATTGACGATCCCGCACACCTGTTAACCTTACGCCACATCCCTACGCACTCTACCTCACCCGCCGTCTTTTCCATCCTTCGGCCTTCCATGCCTTCCACAACTTCCCCCGTCATCCATTCTTCCACCATACTTACCACTCCGAGAAGCCATATTCTCTCGCCTATCCCCCCACAACATTATACTTCCCCACCTACTATACCTTCCACTATCTTGTCCACCAATCACTGCAGTCCACTAACCGCCCCTTTACCTCACCCATCGCCCATTTTACCTTCACCACAACCTTCGCTTACTATGCCTATCATATCCCCCATCACCAAGACTGCCATCCCTTCCATTCTCATTCACCCCACTGGGTCAAGCGGGAGCCCACCTACAGCCATGCCAGCACAAAACCTTGCCCTCAGGAGCGGGCGGTTATTTCAAAGGACTTACCCCTCTACCAGTGCACCTCCCCAAATACCCTCCATCTCAGCCTCAGCAGCACAAGACAATGAAGTTGACCCCGCGCCCGGTTCCACATACGACCTGTTGCAACATCTTGACCGGATGCCGGCAAAGATCTCTGTCTTGGAGTTGATCAGACGTTCACCTCTACACCAAGAAGCATTAAGGACGTTTCTGCAAAAGGTCATAGTGAACGAAGATGTGGCGGTAGACAGCTTGCCGTCAGTGTTGGCTACTGTTACCAAGGGGCCCGCTATCACATTCTCTGAGGCCGAACTCGCGCCCCCTGAAGCACGCCAAATGCCGCTATGCGTCACCATCACCTTGAACCAGGTAGTGGTAGACTCAGTGCTAGTGGACACTGGGGCTTCAATAAATGTTTGTCCATTAAGTACTCTGCGTGCCTGCAACATTTCTGAAAGTATGCTGAAGCCGACACCGACAACCATTGCCGCCTATGACAATTCCAGAAGGGCATGTCACGGGGTCATCACATTACAGGCTGAGCTAGGGCCGTTACAAATAGAGGTGGAATTCTACGTCCTAGACATAGATCCGATGTTCAAGGCTATTCTGGGTCGTCCATGGATAAATGCTCTGCAAGCGGTACCTTCCACCGCCCATCAGTGCCTGAAATTCTCCTTCCAGGGGCGGGTGGTCAAAGTCAAGAGTGTTTCCACCGTCCAGGCAGTGGACGCCATCACTGACCAGGTTCTCCCCACTCTATGGCCGAGCAATAGGCCAGTATTGTCAGTCATGGACATAAATTACCCATGGGCTTATGCGGCAGGCAAACCCATTACAACACGCAAGAATGCCGGAGCTAAGCCTAAACCCAAAAATTCTAAAGGCTGGGACATGATCATGAAGCTAGGCTATCAGCCAGGCCTTGGTCTCGGCGCGCGGTTACAGGGAAAGACCAAACCCATCTCTGAAAGCAAGAAGATGGGTCGTCAGGGCTTAGGCTATCATAACACTACCATTCAGGCAGATTCTGGGCCACTAATCTGGGACTACCGGCAACACTTTGTAAAGGGTCCACTACAGCCCGGCACCGCAAATAAGCCACAACCCAAGGAAGAAAAGAAAGATGCTCCCATTGTTAATATTGTTGCTGACCCACCGCCGCCTCTGCAGGGGTTGGTGGGAGATCTTGAAGATTATTTTGCTGAAATGTCAAGTCTGTTTACTGATCCAGCCACTCAAATGAAGGAGACAGAGATGCCCATGGTTAGGCATGCTCTGATAAGGCCACAGAAGATACAAGAGGCAGGAAGCTCCGACATTTCCTTCTTTATTCCTCCTGCTCATTTGGCCTCAACAGTTTACCCAAACTTTGTGATTCGATCCCCTCCAATACTGGTCAAACCGTGTTTTACGGGGAGACCGTCAAAAATTCTATTCATTCCCTCCAATTGCGGGCACTGTCCGCCCATTGATCTACTCGATCTATCTTCACCTCCTTCTCCTAACCCCCGAGTTCGCGGGATGCGGTTCTCCCCCGATACCTTCTTCTCTCTCTTTCCTCAATTCTTCACAAAAAAACTCCTTCCTCTGCCTCCACCTTCTGATTCTTCTTGCTCTCTTCTGGTAGTAGAAGATACCCAAAAAAAAACGTCAACTTTCAAACTTACATTTCAGTCGAAGACTATGCTGTCTTCTGCTCATCCACTCCCCAGGGGCACCAAACCCCTGCTCCTTCCCCACTAGATTTTCTGTCTCCTAGGGTAGATGTACAGGTAGTTGGGTCTCCTAGGTTAGTCGAGTCAGTCAGGGTAGAAGCATGTTCCCCCTTAGATAGCCCATCCACCTCTGCAACGCCGCCACTGGCATGTCACTTCCGTTCCATTCCCAATAGGTTCCTACAGGATCTGGCCTTGAGATGCCAGGCCCTCCTCAGATGCCCAGATTCATAGCCACCACCGTCTCCTTAAAAGAGGATGAGGATTCAGAAGGCCGGGTGTGGAGCAATGACGGACTAGGAGTGTATGAAATTGTAGACGAGAAAGACCCAGCGGATGATGAGGAAAGTGATGTGGAGGACATCGCTGACCTATACGCACAAGGATTGAGAAGGTTCGACGAACCCTCGTCAGCAGTGGATGAACCCACTAAAGAAATCAATTTAGGGACCGAAGAGGATCCCAGGCCCATATCTATTGCAGCTGATCTCCCTCCTAAGGTAGAAGAGGAGCTCATCAAGGTTTTGAGAGAGTACAGCGATTCTTTTGCCTGGTCCTACGAGGACATGCCGGGTCTCGACCCCGCTTTAGTGGAACACAGGTTAATCTTAAAGCCAGGGGCGATTCCTGTTAAACAAAAGCTCAGAAGATTCCACCCACATATGGCCTTGAGAATGAAAGAAGAGGTGGACAAATTACATAAGGCCAGATTCATCAGGGTTGTGCTTTATCCACAGTGGGTGGCCAATATAGTCCCGGTAATAAAAAAGGATGGCAAAGTCAGAATTTGTATTGATTTCAGGGACTTAAACAAAGCATGTCCGAAAGACGATTTCCCGCTTCCTCACATCGATGTTTTGGTAGATAATACCGCTGGGTTTGAGGCTCTCTCGTTCATGGACGGGTATTCAGGATACAACCAAATCCGTCTTGCTCTAGAAGATCAAGAGAAAACCTCCTTCACCACGCCTTGGGGCACCTACTGCTATGTCGTCATGCCATTTGGATTGAAGAACGCAGGTGCTACCTATCAACGGGCAATGGTGGCCATCTTCCACGACATGATGCACGTCTACATGGAAGCCTATGTGGACGATATTCTGGTGAAGTCGAGGACAAAAGAAGAACACCCCGCCATTTTAGCCAAGGTGCTGCAAAGGGCTAGGGAATACCAATTGAAGATGAATCCTAAGAAATGTGTCTTTGGAGTCGCATCCGGGAAATTACTTGGGTTCATGGTTAGCAAACGAGGGATTCAGATTGATCCTAATAAGGCAAAGGCCGTAATGGAAATGCCACCGCCTAAGAATCTTAAGGAGCTTCGTGGTCTGATTGGGCGTTTGCAGTTCGTTAGAAGATTCATATCTCAACACTCTCAAAGATGCCGCCCATTCTACGACTTATTAAAGGCGGGGGCCGAGTTTAAATGGAACGAACAATGTCAGAAGGCCTATGAGGAGCTTAAGGTTTATCTGTCCAACCCTCCTGTCTTGCAACCTCCTGTCCCCGGAAAGCCTTTGATCCTATACATTTCTGTCGCTGAGGATTCCCTAGGTGCTGTCCTGGCACAAGTCGATGATGAAGGAAGAGAGAGGGCAGCATATTATCTCTCCCGATTGTTCAATTCTGCCGAATCCCGGTACACTGCCATGGAGAAGACTAGTGCAGCATTGGTATGGGTAGTTCAGAAGTTAAAACACTATTTCCTAGCCCATGAGGTAAGGCTAATCTCTAGAATGAACCCAATCCGCTACCTCCTCGAGAAACCCGTCCTCTCTAGTCGATTAGCTCGCTGGCAGAGCTTTCTCTCTCAATTTGATATCACCTTCGTCGTCCAGAAGGCCATAAAGGGGTATGCTATTGCTGAGCATCTTGCTCATTCTCCTATCCCCTACACTGATTCAATCCAGGACGAATTCCCTGATGAACACCTTGCAGTTATCTCTCATCCGCCTCCCTTTTGGTCTCTACATTTCGATGGTGCGCTCAATTCCCAGGGCCGTGGCATCGGCGCTGTCCTCCTTACTCCCGAAGGTATCACCGTCCCTTTTGCCTACCAGCTCTCTTTCTCTGCCACCAACAACATAGCCGAGTATGAGGCTCTCCTAGCTGGACTAAAGCACGCCTACCTCCTAGGCGCACGATACCTCAACATCATGGGAGATTCTCAATTGGTGCTGCGTCAAGTTCTGTCAACTTATCGCACCCGTGACCCCAAACTGAAGCCATATCAAGATTTGGTCACACTCTTGGCTAGACAATTTAGCAAACTCATCTACGTTCATGTTCCCCGATCTCAAAATATTCTTGCTGATTCATTAGCATCTCTCGCTTCCTCTTTATCCTTCTCCCTTAGTCGTTCCACTGAGACCATTGTGGTCCAGCGGATGGACGCTCCCTCTTTGCAAGATCCTTGGTTTGCTAACCTTAGGAAGATTGTGGAAGAGAAGGCGGCTAAAGAAGAGGTTAAGGAAGTATCCTTAGCAGAATTGGAAGAAATATTGGGCAAAGACGAATTGCCGTGGTTCCATGAGATTGAGCAATATTGTCGGGATGGTTCTTTCCCGGAGGAAGCCAATGCTACACAAAGGAAAGCTATCAGAAGAGTCGCCTCGAGGTATACAATCATTGCAGGAGAATTGTACAGGCGTGCTCTCAATGGAGTTCTATTGCGGTGTTTAGACGACAATGAAGCTTGGAAAGTAGTGGAAGCTGCTCACTCCGGTGAATGTGGAGGTCACGTGAATGGACAGGCATTGGCTAAGAAGATCCTTAGGCAGGGCTACTATTGGCCAACCCTAGAGGAAGATTGTTCTACCTACGTCCGTAGGTGCCTTCAGTGCCAGCTCCATGCTGACAAAATCCACGCCCCTGCTTCATCTCTTCGCCCACTATCCGCCCCATGGCCTTTCTCCATGTGGGCCTTTGATATTGTCGGTCCGTTAGGTGACCCTAACGCCCAAGTAAAACAGAAATCCTTCATCCTCACCGCTACAGAGTATTTCACGAAGTGGGCGGAAGCTGAAGCCTATGCAGAGATCAAAGCTACCACAGTTTGCCGCTTCATCACAAAGAACATCATCTCGCGGTTCGGGGTACCAAGCGACATTGTCACCGACAATGGGCCACAATTTGTGTCTCAAGAACTCCAGGACCTCTGTAAGAAATTTGGTATTGCATTGCATCATTCATCACCATATTATCCACAAGGCAACGGTCAAGCCGAAGCCACCAATAAAACCCTTCTTAAAATCATCAAGAAAACGTGTGAATCCCACCGGCACGCTGATTGGGCTGATAAATTGATAGACGCTCTATGGGCTTATCGCACCTCTGTCCGAACTCCCACAGGGCAGACTCCCTTTGCTCTCACCTATGGGATGGAGGCGGTACTCCCGTATGAGATTCTCATCCCTTCCCTAAGAGTGCAGCTAGATAAGGAACTTAATCTCGACGAGCGTCGAGAGGCGTTACTAGCACAGCTGGAACTGTTAGATGAGAAGAGGTTAAATGCGGCCAATCACGCTTCTGTTTATCAAAAGCGGGTCTCACGTCATTTTCAAAAGAAGGTAATCGAAAGAAAGTTTGAAATAGGTAATATGGTTTTGAAAAGGAAATTCATCCGAACAGGTGGTCCAAGGGCTAAGTTGCAGCCAAACTGGGAAGGGCCGTTCGTCATCAAGGAAGTCTATCCAGGTAATGCCTATCGGTTGACGAACTCAGAAGGAGAAGAACTGGCAAATCCGTGGAACGGGTTATATCTCAAACGCTTCTATCCCTAAAAAAGAGTCTAACCACGTGCTTCCCTAGCAATGCAAGCTTCCCCTGTTCATAAGAATCACTGAGAGAAGCTGAACACACAAACACGACCCTTTGGTCCTGTCCCCAGTTCCGCCAAACACCGTTTCCCGGGGCCACACTCTGGAGGAAAGTTGTAGTCCCTGTACGTTTCTTGCTTCGGCTGAACCCAAGAATGAGGAGTAAATAAGGAGGCGATGCCTGACCTGGGTACCCTAATACGAGATAAGTCTCAAATAGGGGCAGTTCGTTATGACCTGAAGCCACACGAAAAAGAAAGAAAAAGAGAGAAGAAGAACAAAAAGGAAAAATGAATGAATGAAAATATTTGGGAAATTGGAACAACTAGGCATAGCAAGAATGACAAATGTGGTGGCTTAAGGTTCGATGACGAACACCAAAACCCCGACACAACAGACCGAAGCTTTGAGGGGCACCCAGGAAAGAATTCAAGTCTTAAAAACTCACATGACGGGTGTAAGCTTGTCTCCATATTCTTTTTCTTTTCAGGACAAAGCTGAGTACCCTGGGGGTGGCCCTGGCAGAACACCGTCAGGCAAATAAAAGTTCGGGCCAGGAGGGTCCCTTCAATCACACGCCGATCTCAGGAGGAATCCTCAGGTTACGAGGGAGGCATGTCTTGTTACGGAAGCATCGGTTTTCAAAATCCAAAAACATTGAATATTTCAAAATCCAAAAAAAATCAAATATTTCAAAACCCAAAAAACAACAAATATTTCAAAATCCAAAACAACAAATATTTCAAAATCCAAAAACAACAAATATTTCAAAATCCAAAAACAACAAATATTTTTTTTTTAAAAAAAAAAAACTTAAAACCCAAAAACATTGAATATTTCAAAATCCAAAAATATTAAAAAAAAAATCCAAAAATATTCATGACTTGCATTCATGGCATGCATGCATTGCATTGTTATCATTTCTCTTTTCCTTTGCTTATTTAATAAGGCTTGCCCCTTGACCAAAAATCAAGCACTGGTTACCTCCGCACTTGTCACAAGGCAAGGGGCTAAGCCTAAAACAGATTTAACCTGTTTCATTGCTAATAGTGTGCAGGACGATGGAGCAAGAAGACGAAGTAACAACAGAACAACTGCAAGGGGCAAAATCGGTCACTCCAACTTTTATTCCTGATACAAACAATTCTCACTCTCAAACAAGGCACTCTCACTTATCAAGCATCATAAAAAGGAAGGGAAAGTACAATCACTCAATCCTCCCCTGGGCATTCCCGCAGGGGCACATCTCTCTCAGTTCTCTGATATACGCCTGACGAGTCTCGGTCGCCTCTTCCACCTCTGCTGGCAAGGCACGCACCTTGCTGATTCCCCACATCGCTAGTGCACTCCTCACACTCTGCTCATCGTGCTCAGTGCCAATCTGTCTAGCCTGAAGAGAAGGGAAGTGCGACAACGGAGGAAGCAGGGTCCGCGGTACACCGACCTGCAAATGGCACCTGTGTGGATAATACACGGCCAGTACGGTATCACTCACTAGCCTCAAATCCAGACCCTGTCCTCTGGGCAGTCTGACCTCCGTAGTCACCAAGAAGTTAGGCCGCATCACGAACCTCTCCACGGGTAGCCGACTCAGGTACCTGCGCCATTCTTCTCTGGTCCGCATATCCCCCGTACGGCACTCCACCTGCGAAGAGAAACCAAACCCGCCACCGATAAAGGAAAGTGGATGGCTCCCGAAGATCCTACTCTCAGTCTCTATGCCTGCCCTAGGGATAAACTTCAGTCTCACGCCCACCCAACACTCTAAGAGAATCATAGAACCAAACAGTGGACCACTCAGGGCAGCAGAGCTAAGCCCTTCATAAAAATAGGCTAAGATAGCCTGGGAAATAGAAAGCCCTCTCCATAAACCACTGATGGTGCTAAGGACGGGAAGATCTAACACGTGGTCGGCTGACGGAAAAAGGATAGCACCACACAAGCAAATGGATGCAGCCTTGGCAATAGCCTCATGCCACCCGCATTTGTTCTTACAATGTGCCACCACCCACTGGCTGAGAGGAAGAAGGTGAACATGACGGGGTCCCACAAAGGTCTTGATCTCACTCGGGTCTTCTATGAACTCGCTAAAGATGGCAACTGGATCTATAGGGGCAACTGTGTGACACACTAGATCCTCCTCCCCAACCCTAGACTTAGGGAGAGACAGATAAGCCTCTACTTCCTCTAAAAGGACAGTGGCCTCAAAGGATGGAAAGACAAAAGTGTGGGTCTGTGGGTGCCACATTTCTACAAGGGCTGAAATACTGTGCCAGTCAAAGGAAATCTTTTGGAAGTTACGACCTAAGAACAGCAAGGATTGCAAATGCCAAAAACTAAGGATATGGGTTACCCCTAGGGGCAAGGCACGAACCATGGGAGCCACCCACTTAAGAGAAGAGTATCGGCGAGAGCCAGGAAGGAGCTAAAAAGGAGGAAACAAGGAGAATAATGCAGAAAAGAAGAGATATCAGCTGAAATAGAATCAAATGAACCAAGTTGGAAGTGATTTAAACATACCTCTCTAGAAGGATTTGAACTGAGGTGTCGAGGAATAGAACCCAAACGTGTAATCTCCTCTCGCTCCTTCCTCGCAGCCTTCGGGCCTGAATAGCTTCCCTCACCCAAAGAATGCTCACCAAAACTCCTCTTCATGATGATTTGGTGGTGATTTAGAGGGAAGAAACTTAAGAAGAAGAAGAAGAGGTTGGGTTCAGGCTGAAGGCAGAGCACCCCTTACTTATAGGAGGTCTCATCCCGTGTTTCGCTCCACTGGAACGCATGATGCACGAGAGCACACCAGGATTGAATGGGCTTAAAGGGAATTCAATTTGGCTTATAAGATCGTGCTGATTGGCGGTCGTACGATAGACCGTCATTCATGTAAGCACGGCCCAATGGCGACCGCTATTCTCATGTCCGCGGTCTACCATGGACCGTCGTTCTTCAGTCGGCCAGCACCAAATAACGGCTTTCCCTTGACCGTTATGTTACATAACGGCTATGGCATAGCCGTTATTCTTAAGAGACCCACGGCCCTGTCTTGGCCGTCATTCTTTCCAAAAACGGTTTTTTCCTGGCTGTTGTTCTCTAAACTCATGGGCGTCCCTCACCTCCGCTCGCGTCACTCACCTCGAGTCGGCGTGCCTCACCTTCGCTCGCGTCACTCACCTCGAGTCGGCGTACCTCACCTCCGCTCGCGTCACTCACCTCGAGTCGGCGTGCCTCACCTTCGCTCGCGTCACTCGCCCTGAGTCGGCGTGCCTCACCTCCACTCGCGTCACTCGCCCTGAGTCGGCGTGCCTCACCCCCACTCGCGTCACTCGCCCTGAGTCGGCGTGCCTCACCTCCACTCGCGTCACTCGCCCTGAGTCGGCGTGCCTCACCTCCCCTCGCGTCACTCGCCCTGAGTCGGCGTGCCTCACCTCCGCTCGCGTCACTCTCCTCGAGTCGGCGTGCCTCACCTCCGCTCGCGTCGCTCACCCTGAGTCGGCATGCCTCACCCCCGCTCGCGTCGCTCACCCTGAGTCGGCGTACCTCGCTACCTCTCACGCAGCTCACCCGAGTCTGTCATCGCCTCCCTCACCCATTGTCATTCATACATACACTCATCCATTTGCATACATTCATACATCCATACAAAAACTAAAAAAAAGGGGTACAACATATATACATATCATCATCCCAAAAACATAAAAATCTCATAAAAAAAAAGAGGGAAAAAGTACAAAATCAAGCCTCACCCTCTGGCCTGTCACTGTCTCCACCTCCCTCCTGTCTCTTCGCTGGCGGGGCCATCGAAGAAGTCTCAGCAGCATCGCGACGTCGTCGTCGCTCATCACTCTCGTTCCTCTCCCGCTGAGAGGAACTCGCCATGTAACGTCCTACCGAGGTGTGAGTAGCCTGGCTGCCACTCGGTACGACCGATCGGCTCCTCGAACGGCTCATCGTCATACCCTGAACCTGGCCCCGCAGCACAAGGGCCTCGGTCCTGAAAGGCTCCAGCTCCGCTATCGTCGCTCGGTAGCGCTCCACCTCCGCACGGAGAAGTCCCGTCTCAAGAGCGTCGGCCGGCTGAGCTCGCGCAAGCTGCTCACGCAAATGGCTCGCCTCCCTCTCAGCCACGAGCCGCAGCACCTCTCGCTCCTGAGACGCTGCTCGCTCTCGCTCCAGCTCTGCCTGTAACTGCTCCAGCTCGGCAGTCAGCATAGGATGAAGTTCTCTCACCTGCCCCCGGAACTCGGCAGCCTCTGCCGACTGGAGCCGCCTCACCTCCTCCTGAGCCTCGGCTAACTCCGCCCTGGCTCGAGACGCCGACCTCTGGGCGCTCACAGTCGCCTCCTGGGCCCGAGCCTCAACCTGCACCAACTCAGCCCGTAGGTGGGCCACCTCCTCTCTGGCACGGGTAGCCTCCTCCATGGCAACCCTCACGTCCTCCACCTGCATGCATCAAACATTAGCACATTCCATTCATATCATGCACGAATAAACAAAGGAAAGCGTCAGAAGTGTACCCGCACGGCAAGCTCGCTCTCCGCTGCCTCGGCCCGCTCCACCATCCGCTGGAACTCGGCATCCCGGGCTGCTCGGTCGGCCGGTGTCTCAACAGAAGAAGAAGAAGGAGCCTCCGCTCCACGCCTCTGAGCAGCCTCAGCTCGCTGCACCCAAATATCCCAGGTCAGTCACATGCATAAACATCATATAGAAATGTAAGAGTCCAGAGTTTAGGAACATACCAGTAACTCGAGGGCTCGGCGAGCCTCATCCCTCTCCTGGATGGTGGCATGAAGGAGCCCCTGCAGCTCCGCTAAGCGTCCCTCAGGGTCGATCTGCATGTCGAAAGGAAGTCAGTACAGCATATAGAAATCATAAAGCATGTAGATTAAGTCTGAGTTTAGAATTGTACCGGTCGGCGTGATCCTCGGAACACGCGGTCTCCATAATGCCTGACGTACGCAGTCACGTACGCCGCATCACTGTCAGCACGAGCGGTCACCACACGCCCACCTGCCTGCCAGTCGGCAACCTGCTCGGCGTTCCGCGCCGCCCAATCGCACTGCTGAGTCAGCCCTCGGGTGCTCCGCGTCACCCTCTCCCTCGCGCTCTCCTGCACCGGGAAGTCTACCACGGGCTGAGAGACGCCGGTCGTCCTCATCACCAGCCGGGAGTAAAGGGGCTCCACTACATTCATGCAGTGTAACCACACATCACGCCCGGAGAAGGTAAGAGCTCTCACCACCCACGGCTGCTCTGTCACGTCCTCGTGTGCATAAGGAGTCCACTGCACCTGCATACATCAGCAATCACATCAACATCATATAAAACAAGCATTTTCCAAATAAAGGCTAAAGGTTTAGAAGTCGTACTGAGGAGTACGGAAGCGTGTCAATGTCATCCTGCAGGTCGCGCACCTGCCGTGTCAGGGTCCCCGACCCACGAGCTGGCGCCCACCGTCGTAGAAGAGGGAAGAGTCCAGGGCGGATCTCTAGTCCCCTGCGCAGCATAGGCAGCCGCACGTAAGCCCATGCCTGCATCACGCACAAGTCGTCAGCATCTAGAGTACAGGTCCTAGGAAATTGCATGAGTTCTGAGTCAGAGTCGTACCTGGAGAAGGGGAGAGAAGCCCCCCAACATCGTCCGTCGGGACGTCGAGCTGAGGCTCTCAAAAAGGAAGGCGAGCACACCGGCACCCCACGCGTAGTCTCCCACGTGCTCTAGGTCCTCAAGGAACGGAAGAAGTCGGCAGTGGATGACGTCCGCACGCGTCGAGAAGAGAAGCCGCCCGAACAAGAACATCAGGAACCGCCGAAGAACCGTGTCCGCCTCTGCACCCGGTCCTGCTGCTACTCGAGGCCGCACGCGCGTCACCAGCCGGTCCAAGTGCTCCTCTGGACGCTCGCCCACCGCAAGTCCCGTCCGTCGCAACCCCAGGCTGTCCTGGAGAGCTGCCCGCGGAAGAAGCGTGGTCTGCCGACGTGTCGTCTGGAGCGCGAGCCCCAACGTCCTCTCGGCCATGCCGCGGTAATCAGGAAAGGAGATCCCAGTCACCGGCAGACCATGCACCTGTAAACCAGTAAGCCTAGCCACGTCCTCTAGCGTGGGGACCATGTGACCCCACGGGAAGAGGAACGTGCGACTCGCCGGATCCCAGCGGTCGTGCAGGGCATAAAGAAGAGGTGTGTCAAAGCGACACACCTCAACACTGAGGAATGGGGCGAACCCCATAGCAGCCAGCCTCTCCCGCTGAAAATCCGGCAGTGCAAGATACACTGACCGAACCTGCAGCCAGGAGATACGGGTCCGACGCTTTCCCTGCATTCATTCATTCATCTCATTAGTTTCATATTTCTTAATAACAAAAGAAAGGGGTGTTACCCTGTGATGTTCCTCATTTTAGTTGTTCAACGGCCTTCCCCTGGCCGTTTTGTTGCCTATGACGGCCCTCCATGGACCGTCCTATCCTATGATGTTTTGAATAACACGGCCATTCCTGGGCCGCTATTCCATTCACAACGGTTGTCCATGAACCGTTGTTCTGATGAATCATTCAACGGCCCTCCAAGGGCCGCGGTGCTATTTTGAACGGTCCAATGGGGACCGCATTGTTCTGAATGCCGAGGGTTGCTACGTTATGGTCAACGGCCACTCCTGGGCCGCTGTTCTGTTTGACGGTCCGTTGAGGGCCGTTTTGTTCTGAGGAGACCCCAAAGGTCAGATATGTTTAACGGCCCCTACTGGGCCGTGTTGGGTATATTTTGCGGTCCTTTGAGGACCGTCATTGCGTAATCTCCTCCGACGACGGCGAAGCGCCATCCCCCGCCGCCGTGGAAGCCCTTAACCCCCATTCCCCCGTGCTATACAATGGAAAAGGGACCTACCTCCGAGTCACGACGCCTTCTCGCCGGGCGCGGCGCCTCCGCCGCCGGCTCATCGCCTCCCGGCTCGTCGGCTCCACGCTCGCCGTCGGAACCACTCTCGCTCTCCTCCACGAGCACGAGGGCGAGATCATCCGCCGAGAAGTCCATCGTCCCGGCTTCTTCCCCCGGAGCAACCGCCTCCGACCGCCGCCGCTCGTCGCCGTCGCCATCCACCGCCATCGCGAGGGAGAGAAATCCCGAGAGAGTGAGGAAGAGGGTGATGGAAAGGAAGAGGAGAGAGGCCATTGTGAGAGAGGGAGAGCACGAGAGAAAAGAGAGAGAGAATGAGAGTGTGGGAGAAGGGGGGGTCGCTCCTCCTTCCTCTTCTTCTTCTCTCTTCCTGCCGTTACGGTAGGAGGAGGGAAGCGGAAGAGGGTTTATATTTTCGAACCAACGTTGAGAATGGCGGTCTAGCGATAGACCACTATACAATAAGAACGGCTACCTTAGGACCGTTATTATGCAAACGGTTACTTAGCATTAAACGGCCTTCCTATGACCGTTAATAAATCCATATGGCGGTTTACCATGAGCCGTCCAACTTAAGCACGGTCCCCTCTGAGCCGTTTAACTGTTGAATGTATCATTGTTGTGAAATTCATGTGCCAATGAGTTTTGATTGCAGTTAAAGCTAAACAACGTCAATGTCCCGCCGTTACGCCTGCACAGGTAAGTCAGGTATGGCCCTCAATCCCTCAAAACTCTTATTGCATTACTATATGGTAATAAATATCTATCTCGAGAACCAGTCGATTCTTCACGCATCCCAGGATCTGACGTTCCCCGTCAACAAAAACACATGATGATCTAGGTATGCGTGTCTAATCTTCGGAAAGGCCGCTAAGTTGGAAGAAGTCAGGGGACGACGGTTCTCTCTTGCACGCTGTGGTTGCAAGAAGTGTCCTGACCCTGACTCATTCAGTTCTGCAATAATATTCTCGAGTATTTTATATTTTTATCCTTGGTTTGCATTCGATTTTACATGGTTCTTTCTTTTAGCCCAGCATGCATCACAAGCACCTTTTGAGCATTCACGACCTACGGTCTGCCTGAGAAATGATCTTGCGTGTGATTGACTGCTTTCTGTGTTCCATGTCCCACCGAAGGAATAATTCCACTCCAAAATTAGAAGGTGTTTCTTTGGACCTAATTGTTCGGTTCTGATGAATTAAGTGTTTCCCTCGTCTGGAGTTTTAAAATCCTTTTAATTTCGCTATTGCCAGCTTCTATATCGCCTCATTTAGGACCACAGCTTCCGCCGACGAGGCCGCTCCTTGCTCTTTTACCTTAGTTCCTCCAGATTCAGGTTTAACACTCAGTCCCACAGTACCTTGCAAATTGGTTCGAAGGTTGCCCGAAGATTTCTATGGCTTATTGGTATGAAACGGGTGTCGTATTGCCTTAACGCCCGCTTTTGCAGTCCACTCCGCTTCATCTCCGCTACAACTCCATGTTCCATGACGCCTTCACTACACCTCCGCTCGTTCCCTTGCAAGGCGGACGTTAAGGAGGGGCATCTGT
Organism: Amorphophallus konjac; assembly: GCA_022559845.1. Lineage (NCBI taxonomy): Eukaryota > Viridiplantae > Streptophyta > Magnoliopsida > Alismatales > Araceae > Amorphophallus > Amorphophallus konjac. Next base: position 320,710,581 of record CM040119.1, on the reverse strand, counting down.
TGACACCCGTTTTTTAACCGATAAATCGAATCATTTCCTTCGCCTCAATTATTGTCCCAAGCAGTCAATCACATGAGAGATTATTCTTCTGGCAGTATTTTGGGCTCTTCCCAGCAAAGAAGGCCTCCCTCCCTCTCATTGTGTTTAACGGTCTGTTATAAACCGTTTTTTTCAATAGAACGGTCCCCATTGGGCCGTTGTGTTACGCTGCCCCGGGTTATTTGTATCTCGTGATATGCTTTGAACAACGGCTCCATGACAACCGTTATGGTCAATATAGCGGTCGTCTATGGACCGTCATTATTTGCCGACAAGAAAAGGGGTTAGAGGCCCGACAGTCAGTCATAGCCACGTGCTTCACGAAAAGTTGTTTGTCCGGGCATTGACTCGCCTTTAAGCATAACGGTCTTTACAGGACCGTCATAGTTATTGGACGGCCTCTCCCAGACCGTCATAGTTGTTTGGCGGCCTCCTTACGACCGTCATTGTTACGGCCACCCAGATTAGACCCCGTGATTCCAGGCGAATTAAGAGGAGAATGTCGTTGGCAATATTGACACGATGCTATCATATACCGGTCCTTGACCGACATCATTCAGTGTTAATCCCTGATTAAGCTCGAAGCCCTGGGCTCTATATATAGCTCACGGGTTCTGAGACAGAGGGGGACCATCACGAAGTGCTGTCGAATTCCATCGCCAAATCTCATACAGCATCCGCCCGTTCGTCAGGGAGTGGGGGCCTTCTACATCCCTCGCAGGCCCCCGGTGCAGGGAACTTCACGCTTCATGTTTCTGTGTTTCTAGTTCTTCTCTGTTTGCTCACCACACACACGTCTTTTCTCCACTGCATCACACATCACATACATCATTTCGTTGGCATTTATTATCTTTCCTATTGTTTCCGGCGCCCTAAACGGGGTTTCAAAACCTCCAGGTATCGCCGGGCCATGTTCTTCCTTTGCTTTATTTCAATTAGTACACCTACTACACTATCATTTAGCTAATCTCCGTTTATCTGTGTGTTTCATGTTTGCTTTCAGGTCAGCAACCAAAAGCACGAGGCCCGCACCTTCCGGCCGGCCAGGAGGAGTGGAGGAATGGACCCGCATTCTCCCGCAGCTTCCGAGTCCCGGCGCTCTCACCGGGTGGCGATCACGGTCAACAGCTTCATCTTTCCTCCTTTTTTTTTTTTATCTCTTCAATATTATTTAACTCGAGGAGGAATAACATATCAACAGTGTTTATTGATGACATTCTAATTTATTCCAAAAGTGAGGAAGGGCATGCCGAACATCTTAGGATGGCGTTGCAGATATTGAGAGATTACCTGTTATACGCCAAGTTTAGCAAGTGTGAATTTTGGTTGCAGGAGGTGTCCTTTCTAGGGCATATCATCACAAAAGAAGGTATTTATGTTGATCCATTGAAGGTAGAGACAGTGAAGAATTGGGATAGGCCTACTAATGTAACAGAAGTTCGAAGCTTCCTAGGCTTGGCAGGATATTATCGAAGGTTTATTAAGGATTTCTCCAAGATTACGGTACCTTTAACAAGATTAACCCGCAAGGAGAATAAGTTTGATTGGTCGGAAGATTGTGAGAAAAGCTTCCAGATTTTGAAGGAATGTTTAACTACTGCCCCTGTTTTAGCATTACCAGCGGGAGAAGGAGGTTTCATGGTGTACACCGATGCTTCGGGAATTGACTTAGGTTGTGTACTGATGCAATACGGGAAAGTGATAGCCTATTCTTCTAGGCAATTGAGAAAGCATGGGGAAAATTATCCTATCCATGATTTGGAACTAGCAGCCGTAGTATTTGCCTTGAAGATATGGAGGCATTACTTATATGGAGAGACATTCATAGTATTTTCAGACCATAAAAGTTTGAGGTATTTATTTTCTCAGAAAGAGCTCAATATGAGGCAGAGGAGGTGGTTAGAGTATTTAAAGGATTTTGACTTCTCCATAGAATATCATCCCCGGAAAGGTAATGTGGTGGCGGATACCTTAAGTCGCACGCCAATGGCTAAATTGTCAAGTCTCATGATGCAAGAATGGAAGCTGTTGGAGCAATTAGTCGGGTTGGATATTAATGTTGACAAGGACCAAGTTATGATTGCTCAGATATTAGCTTAAACCAGAATTATTAGCGGAAATCAAGTTCTTGCAAGACAATGACCCGGAGTTGGTAGAAATCAGGGAGAGCTTGAGCAATAGACCTGAATTCATGATAGCTGATGATGGCAGACTATTATTTCAAAGAAGGACTTGTGTACCTGATGTGGCCGAAGTTAAGAATAAGATCCTCGAGGAAGCGCACAGATCCAGATATACCATTCATCTTGGAGGTACTAAGATGTTTAAAGATTTAAAGAGATCTTTCTGGTGGTTAAAAATGAAGAAATAAACTGCAGAGTTTGTGAATAGATGCTTGGTATATCAGCAGGTTAAGGCCGAGCATTTTAGACTTGCAGGGAAGTTAAAACCGCTGGACATACCCCAATGGAAGTGGGAAAGTATTGGCATGGATTTCATTATGGGTCTACCTAGAATTCGTAGCGGATTTGATGCAATTTGGGTTGTCAATGATAGATTGACAAAGTCTGCTCATTTCCTATCTATTAAGTCTAAGTGGACTGTTGATGTTCTAGCAGCATTATATATGAAGGAAGTTGTGCGACTCCATGGTATCCTGGTCAGTATAGTGTCCGATAGAGATCCCCGATTTACTTCACATTTTTTGAAAGGATTGCAAGAATCTTTGGGAACCCATCTGAATTTCAGTACTACTTTTCATCCACAAAAAGATGGACAGATAGAAAGAACCAACCAAATTGTGGAAGACATGTTGAGAGCCTGCATGATTGATTTTGGAGGCAGTTGGAGTGATCACTTGGCCTTGATTGAATTTGCTTACAATAATAGTTATCAGTCCAGCATTCAGATGGCTCCGTTTGAAGCTCTGTACGGAAGAAGCTGTCGATCCCCATTATATTGGAATGAGGTCGGTGAGAAACAATGGTTGAGACCAGATCTTGTCTCTGAATCATCAAAGAATATTCGTATTATTAGAGACCGACTACAAGTGGCACAATCAAGACAAAAGAGTTATGCAGATAACAGAAGGAGGGACTTGGAATTTCAAGCTGGTGAACATGTGTTTTTGAAAGTTTCTCCTATAAGAGGAATTAGAAGATTTGGCATTCTAGGCAAGCTAACTCCCAGATATGCTGGACCATTTGAGATTTTGGAAAGAGTGGGGGAGGTTGCGTACCGTATGGCACTACCACCTCAGTTATCAGGAGTACACAATGTCTTTCACGTGTCGATGTTGAGAAAATATGTGCATGATCCCACTCATGTTATTCAGCATGTGGATCTTGAGTTGAAGGAAGTCTTAACTTATGAAGAAAGACATGTTAAGATTTTGGATCGTAAGCAGCAACAGCTCAGGAACCGGTCTATACCTATGGTCAAAGTGCAATGGAGTCGGCGTGGGACTGAAGAAGCTACTTGGGCGTCAGAAGATGCCATATGAAAATAATATCCCGATTTATTCTAAGTAAGTTCCACTCCCCATCATGTTAAGTGCAGTGAATTTGGAGGACCAAATTCTTTGAAGTGGGGGAGGGTGTAATACCCCGATTTGTTAACAAACAAAAATTTCTAGAAATTAATTAGAAAATCCTTGATGAATAGAGTAAGTTAAATTCGACTATTTTTTTAAAAATCTAGAAAAATTAGAATCTTGTAGAGGATAAAATGTTTAACAATAGTGTCTTCTGTGACCGACCCAAATAAAATGCGTAAACAAGCCGAATTGACTAATTAAGGCCCAAAACCACACTTAACCTAAATGGACCTTTAAACGTGAAATTCGAGCCCAATACTCGATCTTTTAGGCTGAGACTGGATTCAAATGAAAGGCTAGGATGAGAGGATCGTTTCCCCTCTTAGTTCTCCCCGAAACATTAACCCTAGAGAGCAAATTTTTGTTTAAAAAGTGGCGGCCAACCCTATCCGCGCGGTTCGCGCACGTCCAACTTGTTTGGACTCCATCTCTTCGAATAGAAGGCTCTAGACCACTTATGACCTATAAAAATAACCCTTATCGACCCTAGTTTCGTTTGGGTGTTGTGGCGGCGGACGAGGATCGTGGTCGAAGGAGAATTCCAATGATCACCGGCGGGGTGTTCTTAGGGCGTCATCATCCCTTCTTCTTCTAATAAGGTAGGTTATAACAAGCCAAATCTTAAGTATCATATATGGTTAGAATCAGTGTCGAGTGCCCTTTTTATTGAATGCAAAAGCCCTAAAAGTTAGTATCCTGCGAGAATTTTGGGGTTTAATAGGTGCATGTCGTGTTTAGGGTTTCACTTGTTTCATCTCATTTTGGGTAGGGATTTCAGGCACTAAAGATCTAATTAAGCATGCTAGATTGTAAAACTTGTCATGCTCTTTCTTTTGAATCCAAAATCCCTAATTATTATGGTCCGTGTTGTGCATATTTAGCAATTTATTATAACCCTAGCCAACTCACCGGAGGCGGGCAGGGCGAAAAGGGGGTTTAACTATTTTTGACTTATGCGGCCTCACGATAGACCGCTCAACCCTGTAAGGCGGCATAGTATTGACCGTTTATCTGCTGGTGATTCGTAACCTCGTTCAGGGAAGAGCGGCATGTTCTTGACCGCCCTTCTATTAAGCGGCCAGTTATTGACCGTTCATCTCTCACAGCGGCTCATTACAGACCACCCATCTCCAAGAGGCCTTCGGACCTGAGGGGGATAAACGGCCTATCGTGTGACCACCTATGAGGATGAAAGGTCCCTACTGGACCGTCCATTGTCTCCTTGCATGATTTATGATAGTAGGTTAGTGGTTAAATGCAAGTTAGCAACCCACATAAAACTCTTGCAAACTATAACAGTGAATGATCGTAAACTCATGCTGATTCATTCATCTTGACCTTGGAGCATCCTTTCAATGAATGCTTAATGATAGATCATGATTCTTCCTTAATTGAGAATTGATGTCAGGATTGATTGACGGTCGTTCTACTCCGGTAGATTTGACTGACCACTTCACTGGTTTCCGCTGATTTAATAGCCTATCGCCTTGTAATGGTTGGGACTCTCCGCCGGATATTCCTTCTATCGGACTAGGACCTCCATTACGGGACCTCAGTAAGCCCCCGCGAGCCTGGGATTCTCACTAAGACGTCGGGCAGGTTGTACCACCAAGACCTGTACCTGTTAACGCGATCGGACCTTTTGAAATTATCTTGTGTGAGCCATGGATCATTTTGGACCGGCTGAGTCTTGCGCGGCCGGGAACGGACCGTTCAACTCAGTGGACGACCCATAATGAACCGTTCATCCCATGTCCAAGTGCCGTTTGTATTGGTCATTTAACCTTGATTTATCTTCGACCAAAATTGTGTTTGGCTCGACCCAATAAGCCCTAGGTTGACCAGTGGCGAGTGGGCTGGACCTTGGTTCAGTTCTGCCCCACTTATGGCAGCCTGGAGCCCTTTTGGGTGGACTTCTAGTTGATTAAGTTGAACGGACCTAGTAGAACCGCCCATGTGTAGAGCGGATGTTATTGGACCGTTTGTAACTCTTGAGCGGCCCTGTAAGGACCGTTTCTGTTGTTCTTTGGCTTTCAGCTCTACTAGCATTGAGCGGCCCATTGTTGACCGTCCAATCTTTTGAACGTCCTGACATAGACCGTTTATCCTTGACTTCGATAAGGCTGATCCTCAGCCCAATTCTGTTCGGAACGGTCCGGTATAGACCGTGCATTTGCTTGAGTGACCTAGATTTGACCGCTTATCATCCAGAATGATTTTTTCGTGATTTATTCATGGTTGAACCCAAGGACTTGATTGGTTCTTGATAACTTAAACTTTTTGGTCAAAGTATTTCTTTAACTTACCTCCGAGGTAAGTTATACCTTGACATTATTGGCCATTAACTTGATTAATGTCTAGACATAACTTGGGATCTCGGATCCAACAAATCAATGCCAACGCATCATAAGGGCCCGGTCTGGTCCTAGGAGGAGCGCCTGAAAAGTACTTGTGCCCCGGGGAGTTTGAATGACATGGTGAGGTATTGCACCGAGTGCATGACTAGCGTGATGTCTATGACAATGATCTCTTACTTGAAATTATCTTGGCTTGGTTAAACTTGCTTGTTGGCTAATTTCCAGTTATATCATGATTTTGCCTTCCGTGTTTACCTTATTATCTTATTGTCTTTTCGTTTTGCTCTTTATATAATTTTATGCGTAGAAATGTAATTTAATTGGTTAATCACTTAAACTTACCTGTTATTACCTACTGAGCATTCGCTCACCTAGTTGTTTCCCCCTTTTTCAGGTAGCTCATGTGAGGACTCGCAGGCTGATGGGGACGTGCGAGAGTGACGATCGTGGAGTGAACCTGATAGAAGCCTGTGAAGCTAGCTTTAGTTGTGGAGTTTAATTGTGTTTTAGTGTAAATCGGAAGAGTTGTAAAATTGACGTTAGCAAAAATGAAGGTGTTAATTGGATATTGTTGAAGTATTATGGTTGGAACCTGGATAATTATATGCTATTTAATGAATCGAGTTGTTCCTATTTGTGGTGATGTGCGATCTTTTAGCTTTAACATATCATGTCTAGAAATCAACATATTATTGTTACTTGTTTCTACTGCCAGTCCCGATATTCCGCGTCGGGACGTGACATCGTTAGTCGACGACAATGGCTATGATGACGACTTTGAGATCGAAGCCGATAAAGCCACCCATAGATGGGAGGAAACAAGAAGGACTTCTGTGTTTGAGAGGCTGACCTTCCCGGATCGGGCTAAGAGAAGGGTCCATCGATAGAGAAGAAGGATGCATGCTTTCACCTGCAACGTGGCTGGCATACTAGGCCGATACGGAGGACTTCTTGAAGACCCCCATGAGTTGGCTCAAATGTGTCGCAAGGCCAGGGCTGAATACTCGTAGAACAGAAGCTGCAAGGCAGCTCCTGGCGACAGCTAGTGGAAAACAACCCCTGGTCTCCCACCAGTGGAATGAGGGAGCTTCTATTCTAACCGCCAATGTAGTGACGGCGGAAGAAGATGATGACGTCCTCCTCGACATCCTGCCCGAGGGTACGTCCGGGGAAGCAACAGAAGCCATTCCCAACACAGCAACTATGGACCCATCGGTCCTAATGCTACTTCAAAGGTATCGGCAAGAGATAGACTTGCCGAAGAAACAACTGATGGAGAAGACTGAACAGTCATCAGCTTCCAAGCCGCCCGAAATCCAGGGTGAATCATCTCGGGGAGCAGTTCGTCATATCGACCCTCCGCTACTCTACACCTTGCTTCAGTCGTCAGAGCTAAGCATGGCGACAACTAAGCAGCGGCCACCATAGTCGTAGCCGTTGATGCCACAGGTGCTCCCCCAAGTGCACCAGACACCCCCATTGTTGCGTCCTCCGCAGGCGACCACTCTGGTCACCCCGTATTTACAGCCAGCACACTTCTATCCAGACCCAGTCGACCCCACGGTCATGAACCAGATGATGATGGAGAGGATGATCGAGCTGAAGCTCGCAGAAAGAAGTGAAGGCGACTACATCGCATTTGATGCCTATCAGGTGCCATACCCACAACACCATGCTGCCAAGCGGCTTCCCCCAGGAATCAACAAGCCGCCCAAGTTCGACAAGTTCAACGGGAAGGGATCCCTGAAGGAACACGTTGCATATTATATGACTGTCATGGGTGACATGGCCACCGATGAATCATACTTGTTAAAGTTTTTTGGGTCCTCACTGACGGGGCTCGCATTTGAGTGGTACTCCAGCCTCCCGACCGGGTCGATCGGCGACTGGTCAGATATGTAGAGAAAGTTCAAAGAAACATTCCATGTTACAGAAAGGGAAGTCACAGTGGCCGAACTCTACTCAACAAAACAAAGGGCAGATGAGATTGCCCTTGATTATATTAATAGGTTGAGGAACCTCGGAATGAGGTGCAAGCGGCCCCCGCATCAGGAGGACGCTGTACAAATATGCAAACAGAACCTCAGGAGGGAGGTTCTAGAAAAAATGATCAGGATGGAAATACGGTCGTTTGACCGATTAAACAATGTCGTGGCCTAGGTGGAAGCCTTTCTGGAAAGACCTGCCCCTACATCAGCTGCCAGCGCAACCCATAAAGGCAAGGCAGTGGAGCGACACCCAGCGCCTAAAGAAGCAAACACTCTTGATATTAAGACGTTCAAACAACAGAAGGATAAAGGCAAGAAGGCGGTCTCCCCACAGCCTGCAAAAGCCCCAGACGGCAAAGAAGGTCCCTCGCTACGGGACAAGGTGAAGAAAGCCTACTCCGTTCTGAAGGACAAGACCCGAATTCTGTTCGATTGGGTAACGGAGTATGGCGTGGTCACCCTGCCAGAGCCAAAGAGGCCGAAGGACCTGAAGAAGATGGACAGTCCAAGATTCTACCCCTACCACCGGATGCTGGGGCATCCAATCGAAGACTGCTATGTTTTCAAGGACATCATCGAAGGGATGGTAAAGAAAAATGAAATAGAATTGGGAGAGTACAAGGTGGACCCTCCTCAGCCCCATGAAGCCCCTCTTAGAAGAGCATGGGTCAATATGATCTCCCTATCTCAGGCATTGCCCAAGGAGATCTCTGAAGCAAGTACGTGGAGCACTTACAAAACTCATTTCTTGGAGCCCGTGAAGAAACAACAGGGATGGCAACAGGTCCCTGCGAAGCACAAAAGGAAGAAAGCACCCCGCCCGAAAGTGGGGGCACATATCCATGGTGTTACACCACGACCCGCTCTGCCGGTGGCAGCATCTGCATGGACCACTCCACCTGCAGCCATCAGGATGCCTACACACAATCGGAGGAGACAAACAACCAATCCTGGGGTCCGTCGACTACAAAACCTTATTGAAGGGCTAGACAAGTACGTACAGCCCGAATTGAAGCCTTTGCTAGTGTGGGACCATGTCCCATGGCAAGAACTGGAGCAGCTCTCACTTGAACAAAAGGAGGAAGCTGAGGCAGCATCCGATAAGGGGGGTAGTTTGTTCTGGGGGCAGGCGCCTACTGAAACAAAGAAGAAGAAGAAATAAAAGAAGAAGAAAGGAAAGGCCACTAAGGCCAATAAAGTGTAGGTTGTCTCCTGTAATACTCTATCAGCACTCTTCAACCTGACCAGAGAGGAGGAAGAAGAGGAAATTTGCTTCACACCCCATGCTGAGGGAGGCAAGGTCGAGACCGTGACCGCTGCACATGCAACCCGGTCAGGCCGGAAATGGGGGCGCCAGCCGCCGCCCAACCACAACATCATATTCAGGGGAGAGCAGCCCTACAAGACACCTCCCCCGAAGGTCAATGGAGTCCAGATCCCTCCTCCGCCAGGATTATATAACAAGAGTGGGGCAAGGTAGTCCCTTCATTCCTTGAATTTATGAAGATGTCTAAGGGGAAGTAGCCATGCCAGGAGGCTAACCCTGCACCCGGGGATGTTCACCCGCAGCCAATACAGTCTGCCGAAGCTCCAAATACGGATGGAGCTTGCCCTGTAGCAGCTAATGAAGTACGCCAAGGATCCGGTACCAACCAGAAAGGCGCCGAGTCCGAAGCAGATGAAGTAGGTCCGTCAGGGGCCGCAACTTAGGACTCTCTCAAACCCAGGTGGGCTGAAGAGATGAAGCTTTGCAATGTCTGAGCTGGGAGCCGAATAATGATGCTACTTAAGAAGCTCCCTGCTAGATTTAAAATCTGGGAGATCCTCTCTTTGAGTGAAGAGACTCGACAGGCGATCATCATTGCTCTGCAGACGCCCGCTCATTTCGAGACCTGCTTGGCTGAAACAATACCGGAAGCCAACATGACCTTCACTCCAGAGGATATGCTGCTACCCACCATCAGCCACAACCGGCCGCTGTACATGAAAGGGCACTTGAACTTGAGGGAGCTGAACATCATTCTGATTAATCCTGGTGCGGCGGTCAACATTCTGCCCTATAGAATATACAAGAGGCACCACTTCAATGTGCATCTTGAGAAGGTTGGGGATATGCGTATTGCCGGCTTCAATCAGAAATGTGAAGTGTCAATGGGGGTGGCATAGTTCACACTCACGTTGGCAGATTTCACTACGACGGTGCAGTTCCATGTCATCGACTCCCGCACCTTGTACAAAGCACTGCTCGGCCGCCCATGGCTGCATGAAAATATGGTGGTGCCCTCCACGCTCCACCAATGTATCAAATACAGTCTCCAGGGGAAGGAGGAGAGAATATTTGCTGACCTCCACCCGTTCGAGGTATTTGAATGTCACTTGGCAGACGCCAACCTATATGCTGGGCCTTCTCAGAAGACCTCTGAAGCTAAGACCCCTGCGGGGGCATCAAGAGGCGCATCCAGCAACAATTGGTATCTACCACCGCCGTGCAGATATGTCAAGCCCAAGGTGGTCTCCCATATCACGGCATCCGGGGACGTGGGCAGAATAGCACCTCCAGCACTATACGCTGAAGCTGATGAAGTGCAGGTTGATCGGCAGCACAAATACATTGGAGTTTCGGACGGCCTCACCAAGTTGATTCCTGACCTTGATAACCCCACTGTCGAGCCTTTAAAAACTTGGGAGGTGACACATGAAGATGGACCCAACAACTTGTTCTATACAGCCGAAGAGCATCCTACTCGGGAAGACATAGATTGCTATCTCCCCGAAGATATAGGCAATCCATCAGTTCCCGTTAAGAGTCTGGCATTCACAACCAGTCGGATGGCCAGGATGTTCCAGAAGCAACACATCCCCTCCGACCAGTCTCATAGGAGTCAACAAGCTTTCCAGAAAATGTGGTATCCCACAAGTCTGGACAAGGAACTTAGACGCGTCTCTCAGCACCCGGGGTTGGGCTTCACCCTGGAAGAATATTACTACATTGGGCGATACAAGGTGGACACTATCTCCGCCTTCTACCCTACTAAAGATAGTCCACCGGGGGCAACTTTTGATGAATACCCAGCGGGAGCTGAATATGCTAACCCGGCTCAGCCCGGAAATCAAGAAACGGAGACCGTGATCCCGTGTCGATGTTGGGAACAGGTCTGTCCTGGGGAGACGGCCCTTTAGGCCGAATTTGATACGGCTAGCAGCAGCGAAGCCGAAGATGTTGAAGAAATCGGGACCTCTCCCTCCAGCAGAGTCCTACTGATATTGACCTTGGCACCTCTTATGCCAATCGGGGAAGCCTCATCCGACTCCGACCAAGAGGTATATGCTGCCAAGGAAGGGAATGCTACTTCTATTGAAGATACAACTGTCTCAGAAGGTGAGATCTCCTCACCCTCTGCTACAAGGCTGGGATGCTGTTCCAACCCAACAACGAGCAGCCACCAGTCGGTCACGACTGCAACCCCATCTACAAAGACTGAAGCTGCTCTCTTACCCTTGGAGACTGCAACGGCAGTGGCTTGGTTTAGAGAGCAATATGCACGGTTGCTACTAAATGAAGCAGAGGACTTTCGAGAAGCTCTGATGATGTCAAATGAGTAAATCGAGGTCCTTGACCCTCAAGATGGTATTCCAGACTTCGTTGACCTCCAACCGACACCTCCGGAGATAGAAGATGGAGGCCAAGCTACAGTCGACAAGCTGATAGAAGTCAACTTGGGAAGTGAGGAAGACCCTAGGCCTACCTTTCTCAGTGCCCAGCTATCCTCAGAAGAACGGGAGCTGTACATCCAGCTGCTACAAGAATACCGGGATTTCTTCACCTGGACTTACAAAGAGATGCCAGGTCTGAGTCCTGCAGTTTCGCAACATGAGTTAGCGATCAGCCCTGAAGCCGAGCCGGTGAAGCAACCGTCGTGGCGCATGAGGCCGGAGCTCATCACTCAAATTTGTGCTGAAGTTGACAAGCTTATTGACGTGGGATTTGTCAAAGAAAATCAGTACACCACGTGGTTGGCGAATATCATCCCTGTGAAGAAGAAGAATGGACAGATCCGGATATGTGTTGACTTTCGAGATCTGAATAAAGCCTGCCCCAAGGATGACTTTTCGGTGCCAATAACGGAAGGCATGATTGATGCTACAACCGGCCATGAGGCCCTGTCATTTATGGACGGGTCGTCCGACTACAATCAGATATGGATCGCGGAGCATTACCAGGTCCATACTGCCTTCCGAACCCCTAAAGGCATCTATCACTATAAGAGGATGCCGTTCGGACTGAAGAATGCTGGCGCAACTTATCAGCGCGCAATGACTAGAATCTTTGATGAGTTGGTCTACCACAAGGTCGAGTGCTACATAGATGATCTGGTGGTCAAGACCAGAAGAAAAGCAGACCATCTACAGGACCTCCGGATCATTTTTCAGAGGCTGAGACAGCATGAACTGAAGATGAACCCTATGAAATGTGCGTTCGGAGTGTCGAGCGGAAAGTTCTTGGGTTTCATTGTCAGATATCGGGGAATCGAGATAGACCCTGCAAAGATCAAAGCGATTCAGGAGCTACCTGCACCGAGGAACCTCTCTGAGCTGAGATCACTACAGGGCCGCTTGGCTTATATTCGGCAGTTCATTTCCAATTTGTCAGGGCGATGTCAGCCTTTCCACAAATTGATGATGAAGGATGTCCCCTTTTACTGGGACGAAGATTGCCAGGCAGCCTTTGACAAGCTGAAAGACTATCTGAAAACTCATCCAGTGCTGGGTGCGCCAGTGAGAGGTCGGCCGCTAATATTATATATAGCAGCCACACACAACTCTCTGGGGGCAATGCTGGCCCAAAACAATGAATAGGGGAGAGAACAAGCCCTCTACTACCTCAGCCGAAGACTAGTCAAGACTGAAGAGAAATATACTTATATTGAGAAGACCTGTCTATCACTGGTTTTCACAGTCAAGAAGCTTCAACATTATATGTTGTCACGTGAAATCAGCCTGGTATCCAAGGAGGACCCACTGAAATATATTATGTCCCAGCCGGCACTCAAAGGTCGCCTGGGCAAATGGGCGGTGATCCTTATGAAGTTTGATATCTCCTATGTGCCGCGAAAGGCTGTCAAGGGCCAAGCTATTGCAGACTTATTCGCCGAGCACCTAGTACCAAGAAACTGCCCGCTGGAACTGGAGCTGATGGAGGCATCACCCACGACTCCCTTTGGCTCGGGTCCACTTCTTCACACTCGGGAGCTGGTTGAGTTTGGGCCTCACTCTATAAAGGCCCCTTATCCATTTTGTAGCTTTCCTTTGAGTCATTTTGATGTATTTCCATTTTATTTGAGTCATTTCCCTTAGTCTAGCACTTATTTTTCTATGTTCTTGTATCATCATGTTGTCTAATGTGGCTATTGGGCCCCATTCGTTGGGCTAGGCCCATTAGCACTCCCACCCCCCCTTGGTTATTTATAGTTGTTTATTTTGTCAGGGACTTATTATAAAGAGTGGGTTGCCTATATATAGGACCCCACTCCCCTCATTTGAAGTTAATGAATGATCAAAATCCTTTTGAGTTAAGTCGACTCTTGTGTTCAATTTGGAGAGATTCCACTTAGTTAAGGGTGAGATGCCCTAGGGAGTGATTCCCTTACCCCCCTCCTCTCTCTCATCTCTCTCCTCCCCTAAGGGGTTCACCCCCCTCTCTCTCTCCTCCCTTCCCCTTCAACTCCCAACCACCACCCACCTCCTTTAATGCCCTCCACTTCCCCATGGCCTCCTTTACTCCACCCCCCTAGTTCCTAGGTAGAAGTCTCCCCATTCCAACACCTTTCCCCACCTTCCAACCAAATCTTCCCCATTCCAATACAAGCATCCCACTTTCCCACATAATCCCCCACCTTCCAAGGCCATTTCAAAATTTGAAATCCCTTCCCTCCACTTGCCTAGGCCGCCCCCTTCCTTTACCCTCCCCCAAGCCAAGTTCGCCCCCCTCCACTCCCCATTCTCTCACTCTCACCTCCTCATCCTCCACCTCCACCTGCTAGCCCCTGCTCTCAGCCATTCTCCCCTCATTCTCCAACCCCTATAGCTCTCCACTCCACCCCACAAGAACCCCCATTCATCCTTAGGTCACCCCTTCACTTCCCCTCCACCAAAGAAGCCACCCCTCCCTCTCATTTCTTCTTGCAGATTGGAGCTGTGCAGACCAGCAAGTCAGCCCCTGTTGCAGCATCGCCCACCACTTCATCCTGGTGATCCTGAAGGCTTAGTCTACATTGCTGGAAAGGTCCCTCTGTCTTCTTCGCAGGCGAGGTGGAATCAACTCGTTCCGAGGTCGGGGCCAACCGTAGAAGCCGTTCTCCCACGACTGCGCAGAGAGGTCTTCATCCTGGATCAGAGCCTGAGAGATCATTCTGCCACGACGAATCCCAGCGGATTCAGGCTGAAGCTCCTTCATCAAAGTTCTCCCTCTGCCAGTCCTCTTCCAAGATCAAGAAACAGAACCTCGTTTGGCAGCCGGAGGAAGGAGTTACGAATTTTCTCCCCCGAGCTATCCAGTTCTGTCTCCTGCTGTCTACTCCGACCAGTGCCCACTCTTCAGGGTACACCAACCGCCCTCGACCTCTGAATGCAGCCCCGTCACCTCCTGCTGAAAGCTACTTCAACCATGAAGACAATGCCACTGGTTCTGTGCTGATCGGAGCCCGGGAGGGCGCACAGTGACCTCTACAATTTGCTGTTCCAGTCCAGACTGAACCTGCGGCCAGACAGAGGAGTCTCCTTCCTGTTGCTGGTGCGGCCACCTCCGACCCTCTGAGCATCCCCAAAAAATTCTGGAGTCTTCCCTATCAAGTCAGGAAGCTTTAGAAGGTGGTTGCACTCAATTTGGAGTCCGTACGAGTCCGAGGCAGCCGGCACATCGACTTCCTGTCCAGAATTCAGACTGCAGCTGCAAGTTCCCTAATTTCCCATTTCTCTTCATTTCGGTCCGATATCCCCACCCCGCTTGGCCGGCTGAAGGCCCCACCCTGCGTGGTGGTAGTTTTTGAATGTAAGACCTTAACCCCTACCCCAAGATCCCCCCTCCTGCGTGAGGTGTAGTTTTGTCATTGATTTGGACAGGTCAAGCGACACCGCCGCGGCGTGTGGGGAACCACCGCCTCCCCGCTCGCCCTCGTCTCCGACCGGGACCGGTTTCTTCAAACCGGTCGAGTAAGTGCCTCTTTCTTACTCAATTAGTGTTGCTCTTTCAATATTTGATTCATGCGCCGCTGAATTTGTGAGGAGCGCCCGATCCTCAAGTCCACGACTTAAGAGTGATCGCCGTGGGATAGTGTGAACTGGTGCCCTTGTGCACTTTGTCGGCCCCAATTGAATTGGGCATCCACCCTTGGGGAGTCGATCCTTGGCCTTGCTGGCCCTCTACCAGCAAGGGCCCATTCCCATAATTCACTCTTGGCATCGCCAAGTCACTCCGGATATAGAGTGCGACGGGAGAGTGGTGGCCCATTAAGGCCCATTTGAATGCTTAATTATGCTTGTTTGCCTAAGTCCAAGGTCGTGTCACATCAAGTGGTATCAGAGCAAGTCTTTGACTTGTCTCTATCAAGTCTAAGTCCTAGGACCTTTGCATAGTGTGTCCAACCACTTTGGCCCTTTGTCTTGCATGTCCACCCGTAGTGGTGCTAGCTATCAACCCGGTTCATCGTCTTCGGCTCCACCAATGGATCCCAATCCTCACCAACTTAACCAAGATGTTCCTAGGGAGGGACCCCAAGGCCACATGGATAGGGTAGATGCTGCCCTCACAACCATCCTTGCCCAACTAGAGTCCATTACCAACCGAATTGCTCGGTTAGAAGACCAAGAGTTCCGCCCAAGGAACAATGAGTCTAGAATTCCCCCTCCGCATTATGAGCCTCATAGAGAAGATCCTCACCCAAGGATCAATGAGCCAAGAGCCCCTCCACCACATGATGAGTTCCATAGGAATGGTTTTCCCCAAAGGAACCAAGGCCCAAGAGTCCACCCTCCACATGTAAAGCCTCATAGGGATGAGTTCCACCCAAGGAACAATGGCCCAAGAGCCCATCACCCACATGCGGAATTTTGTAGGGAGGATATGGACCATGACCATTATTATGATTATGAGAGGCCTCGCCCCCATCAAAACCATGACCGGCGTCCACGGGATGATCCGGATGACCCCCTTTTAAGGATGATCAAGGTAGAGGCCCCAAACTTTGATGGTTCACATGAACCTAGTGTTTACCTAGAATGGGAGACTGCCATGGACCAATACTTTGAATGGTACCCCATGTCCGACCAAAGGAGAGTTAGATTGCCTAAGATGCATCTCACTAAGTTGGCCAAAACCTATTGGCTAAATCAAGAGGGTCTAAGACGGGTTAGGCGGGAAGAGCCTATTGACACTTGGGCGGACATGAAGAACCAACTTAGGAACAAATACCTCCCCCGAACCTACCACCAAATGCTCCTAGATGAATGGCAAAGCCTCACCCAAGAAGGGAAGACCGTGGTAGAGTACATTGAAAAATTTGACTCCTATCTTCTAAAGTGTGGAGTCCATGAGGATCCGGATGTCACCTTATCCCGTTTTAGGAATGGGCTTCAAAGCCACATCAAGAGGGAACTATTCATGAGGGACGTTGATAACCTTGAGCTAGCTTACCAAATAGCTAGAGATGTTAAAAGGTTTTCTAGGAATTCCCGATTTATCCCTCCCCGACCCACCGACCCCAAAAACTTGGGAACACGTCCCCTTCCACCCACTCCCATGAGAGCTCCTAGCCCAAGTGGGAATGCCCCTTTAAGGTCCCACAACCCTCCCCCACCCATCACTCCAAACAAGCCCGCTCCTAGTCACCCTCTCCCACGGAAGGATGACAACCACAAAGGCCCAAGTGTAGGAGCCACCCCGGGAAGTGGGCGCCAACAATGCTATAAGTGTCATGGGTATGGTCATTTTGCGGGGCAATGTCCATCTAAGGGGTTATCTAGTTTGCTTATTGAGGAAGAAGTTCAACCCCAAAAGGAACAAGAAAATGTCATTGAAGAACATGAAGCCTTAATAGATTGGGAGAGGAGTATGAAGCCCAATGTCTAGAGTCGGATCTAGATCACTCCACTCCTTCAAACAACTCCCATCTAGGAGTCATTAGGTGCACCCTCACCCAACCTCAAGAAGAGGATTGGCGACGGACCTCAATTTTTCACACCTTTATCAAGATAGAGAACCATGTGAGGAAAGTGATCTTGGATAGTGGTAGTTGTGTTAATGCCGTGTCACCCGACACCGTCAAGCTCCTTGGGCTTACTCTCACTCCCCACCCAAGTCCGTACCGGGTCTCATGGATCAACAACAACTCCATCCCGGTCAACACCCAATGCTTAGTGCCTCTCACTTTCTCTTCCTACCATGGCCAAATATGGTGTGACGTCATACCCATGGAAGTGGGTAGCATCCTTTTAGGAAGACCTTGGCTCTATGATGTGGATGCCACCATTCTAGGAAGAAGCAACATATGCACCTTTGAGCATGAGGGTAAGACTATCCGTCTTAACCCCTCCCCACCTCGACCCATGCCCAAGAGGGACACTCTCCCTCAAGGATCACACCCCACCACTCCACAAGTCTCGGGGAACTCCACCCCTCCAACCCAAGCCCTTATTCAAACCCCAAAACAGAGTAGAACCACGGGGTTGACCAAAGGAATTCATCTCATCACTAGGAAAGAGCTTGAAGAGGAAATTGCTCAAGGGGTGCCTTTGTGTGCGGTTGTCATATACTTAGGGGAACCTACCCCTTCTAACCCCCATCCCATAGAGATCCAACAACTTTTGGAAGAATTCCATGATGTGTTCCCGGAAGAGCTCCCGGACCAACTCCCTCCCATGCGTGATGTGCAACACGCAATCGATCTAGTGCCGGGAGCCACCCTTCCAAACATTCCTCATTATCGCCTCAATCCCACGGAACATGCCGAACTTAGGAGGTAAATAGAGGAACTCATTAGGAAGGGCTTCATCCTCATTAGTAAGAGTCCATGTGCCGTCCCGGCCCTCCTTACCCCCAAGAAAGATGGATCATGGCGGATGTGTGTGGATAGCCGGGCCATTAACAAGATTACCGTCAAGTATAGATTCCCCATCCCTAGGCTTGATGACATGTTGGATATGCTAGCCGGAGCCACCATCTTCTCTAAGATAGATCTCAAGAGTGGCTACCACCAAGTTAGGGTAAGGCCCGGGGATGAGTGGAAAACGGCCTTCAAGACCAAGGATGGTCTCTTTGAGTGGTTAGTCATGCCATTGGGGCTTTCTAATGCCCCAAGTACTTTCATGCGTCTTATGACGGAGGTACTTAGGCCTTTCATTGGGAATTTTCTAGTGGTATACTTTGATGATATTCTCATCTATAGCCAAACCCATGAGGCCCACCTTGACCACCTTAGGAAAGTTTGCACCGTCCTCCGGCAAGAAAGCCTATTTGCCAACCTAGGAAAGTGTCATTTCATGACCACTTCCATCACCTTCCTAGGATTTGTGGTATCAACCAAAGGAGTCTCCATGGACCCCGACAAGGTCCAAGCTATTCTTGATTGGCCGGAACCCCACACCCTTCATGAGGTTAGAAGTTTCCATGGGTTGGCTACATTCTATAGGAGATTCATTCGAGGGTTTAGCACTATCACCGGCCCGATAACTGATTGTCTCAAGAAGGGAACCTTTGTTTGGACCAAAGCCGCCTCTAAAGCCTTCTTTGAGCTTAAGGAAAAGTTGACCCAAGCCCCGGTCTTATGCCTTCCCGATTTCTCCAAAGTTTTTGAGGTCACTTGTGATGCATCCAGGATTGGGATAGGAGGGATTCTTAGCCAAGAGGGACATCCGGTCGCCTACTTTAGTGAGAAGCTATGTGATGCTAGGACTAGATACTCCACCTATGACAAAGAGTTCTATGCCGTGGTCCAATCCCTCTGACATTGGAGACATTACTTGCTTCCCAAAGAGTTTGTCATCTTTTCCGACCATGAGGCCCTCAAGTACCTCAACTCCCAACATAAGTTGAATGCCCGACATGCCCGATGGGTTGAGTTTATCCAATCCTACACTTTTGTCATCAAACACAAGGCCGGGAGTGAGAATAAGGCCGCGGATGCTCTTAGTAGGAAGATGTCCTTGCTATCCACTATCCAAGTTGAAGTGATTGCCTTTGACAAGGTCAAGGATGAGTACCCTAGTTGCCCCGACTTTGGGCAAATCTATGCCAACTTGACCACTCATTCTAGCAAGGAGCATGAGGGATTCATGTTAGAGGATGGGTTCCTCTTTAAGGGGCCAAGGCTTTGCATTCCCCGGACCTCTCTTCGAGACTTCTTGGTTTGAGAATTACATGCCGGAGGGTTAGCCGGTCATTTTGGGGTCCACAAGACCATTGCCTTAGTTGAGGGTCAATTTTATTGGCCAAGTCTCAAGAGAGATGTAGGCAAAATAGTAGGTGAATGTCGCACATGTGCTTCGGCCAAGCAAGTGAAACAAAACACCGGCCTATACACCCCACTTCCCATTCCCGACCGACCATGGCAAGATTTGAGCATGGACTTTGTCCTAGGCTTACCCAAGACCTCTAGGAAGCATGACTCCATCTATGTGGTGGTTGATAGATTTTCCAAAATGGCCCACTTCATCCCATGCTACAAAACATCCGATGCCTCCCATATAGCCCGGTTATTCTTTGATGAGGTAGTCCGCCTCCATGGGCTGCCCAAGACCATAGTCTCCGATAGGGATGTCAAATTCACTAGCTATTTTTGGAAGACTCTTTGGCACATGATGGGTACCCTCCTCAAATTCTCCACTGCCTACCACCCCCAAACGGATGGTCAAACTGAAGTGGTCAACCGGAGTCTAGGGAACCTCCTTAGGTGTCTTGTTGAGGATCGGCCAGGAAATTGGGATCTCATCTTACCACAGGTTGAGTTTGCATACAACAATTCCGTCAATAAGTTAATAGGGATGAGTCCATTTAAAGCCGTGCATGGGTACAAACCAAGAAAGCCATCCGACCTCATTCCCCTTCCCCAGCATGCTAGAGTGTCCATGTCTGCCGAGTCTTTTGCACAACATATTAGGGAATTGCATGAGGAAATTCGCAAGCACATTGGCATGAAAAATGAGGCATATAAAAGGTTGGCCGATTCTCACCGGCGTCACTTAGAGTTCCAAGTGGGTGACTTTGTGATGGTAAGGACGGAGAGGCTCTCCCCAGGAGCCCACTCCAAGTTGAGACCACGTGGGACTGGGCCCTTCCAGGTCTTGAGACGCGTTGGTGCAAATGCTTATGAGTTGGATCTCCCCGAGGATTATGGGGTAAGTCCTACATTCAATGTCGCCGACTTAGTGTCTTACAAGGGCCCCACGGTGAGACCTAGTGAGGAGATTGAGCCTACTTCTTCCCTTGAGAGAGCACCCACCTGTGAGAAGAGTCCACTAGCCAAGAGAGCTCAGCGCGATCGCATTGAACGAATATTGGATGAGCAAATCACTACCACCCGGAGCAAGGTGTATGAGCGCTATCTCGTCAGGTGGAAGGATCGGCCTCCGTCGGACGACTCATGGGTGAGTCGGGAGGACCTCCAGCGATTGGATCCGGACCTCCTCGAGCGGTACCTTAGCCGGATGGACCCTTACTCGACGGAGTCGAGCTCTTCGCGGCCCAGGGGATTTGATGGAGGCATCACCCACGACTCCCTTTGGCTCGGGTCCACTTCTTCACACTCGGGAGCTGGTTGAGTTTGGGCCTCACTCTATAAAGGCCCCTTATCCATTTTGTAGCTTTCCTTTGAGTCATTTTGATGTATTTCCATTTTATTTGAGTCATTTCCCTTAGTCTAGCACTTATTTTTCTATGTTCTTGTATCATCATGCTGTCTAATGTGGCTATTGGGCCCCATTCGTTGGGCTAGACCCATTAGCACTCCCACCCCCCCTTGGTTATTTATAGTTGTTTATTTTGTCAGGGACTTATTGTAAAGAGTGGGTTGCCTATATATAGGACCCCACTCCCCTCATTTGAAGTTAATGAATGATCAAAATCCTTTTGAGTTAAGTCTACTCTTGTGTTCAATTTGGAGAGATTCCACTTAGTTAAGGGTGAGATGCCCTAGGGAGTGATTCCCTTACCCCCCTCCTCTCTCTCATCTCTCTCCTCCCCTAAGGGGTTCGCCCCCCTCTCTCTCTCCTCCCTTCCCCTTCAACTCCCAACCACCACCCACCTCCTTTAATGCCCTCCACTTCCCCATGGCCTCCTTTACTCCACCCCCCTAGTTCCTAGGTAGAAGTCTCCCCATTCCAACACCTTTCCCCACCTTCCAACCAAATCTTCCCCATTCCAATACAAGCATCCCACTTTCCCACATAATCCCCCACCTTCCAAGGCCATTTCAAAATTTGAAATCCCTTCCCTCCACTTGCCTAGGCCGCCCCCTTCCTTTACCCTCCCCCAAGCCAAGTTCGCCCCCCTCCACTCCCCATTCTCTCACTCTCACATCCTCATCCTCCACCTCCACCTGCTAGCCCCTGCTCTCAGCCATTCTCCCCTCATTCTCCAACCCCTATAGCTCTCCACTCCACCCCACAAGAACCCCCATTCATCCTTAGGCCACCCCTTCACTTCCCCTCCACCAAAGAAGCCACCCCTCCCTCTCATTTCTTCTTGCAGATTGGAGCTGTGCAGACCAGCAAGTCAGCCCCTGTTGCAGCGTCGCCCACGGCTTCATCCTGGTGATCCTGAAGGCGTAGCCTACATTTCTGGAAAGGTCCCTCTGTCTTCTTCGCAGGCGAGGTGGAATCAACTCGTTCCGAGGTCGGGGCCAACCGTAGAAGCCGTTCTCCCACGACTGCGCAGAGAGGTCTTCATCCTGGATCAGAGCCTGAGAGATCATTCTGCCACGACGAATCCCAGCGGATTCAGGCTGAAGCTCCTTCATCAAAGTTCTCCCTCTGCCAGTCCTCTTCCAAGATCAAGAAACAGAACCTCGTTTGGCAGGCGGAGGAAGGAGTTATGAATTTTCTCCCCCGAGCTCTCCAGTTCTGTCTCCTACTGTCTACTCCGAACAGTGCCCACTCTTCAGGGTACACCAACCGCCCTCGACCTCTGAATGCAGCCCCGTCACCTCCTGCTGAAAGCTACTTCAACCACGAAGACAATGCCGCCAGTTCCGTGCTGATCGGAGCTCGGGAGGGTGCACAGTGACCTCTGTAATTTGCTGTTCCAGTCCAGACTGAACCTGCGGCCAGATAGAGGAGTCTCCTTCCTGTTGCTGGTGCGGCCACCTCCGACCCTCTAAGCATCCCCAAAAAATTCTGGAGTCTTCCCTATCAAGTCAGGAAGCTTTAGAAGGTGGTTTCACTCAATTTGGAGTCCGTACGAGTCCGAGGCAGCCGGCACAGCGACTTCCTGTCCAGAATTCAGACTGCAGCTGCAAGTTCCCTAATTTCCCATTTCTCTTCATTTCGGTCCGATATCCCCACCCCGCTTGGCCGGCTGAAGGCCCCACCCTGCGTGGTGGTAGTTTTTGAATGTAAGACCTTAACCCCTACCCCAAGATCCCCTCTCCTGCGTGAGGTGTAGTTTTATCATTGATTTGGACAGGTCAAGCGACACCGCCGCGGCGTGTGGGTAACCACCGCCTCCCCGCTCGCCCTCGTCTCCGACCGGGACCGATTTCTTCAAACCGGTCGAGTAAGTGCCTCTTTCTTGCTCAATTAGTGTTGCTCTTTCAATATTTGATTCATGCGCCACTGAATTTGTGAGGAGCGCCCGATCCTCAAGTCCACGACTTAAGAGTGATCGCCGTGGGATAGTGTGAACCGGTGCCCTTGTGCACTTTGTCGGCCCCAATTGAATTGGGCATCCACCCTTGGGGAGTCGATCCTTGGCCTTGCTGGCCCTCTACCAGCAAGGGCCCATTCCCATAATTCACTCTTGGCATCGCCAAGTCACTCCGGATATAGAGTGCGACGGGAGAGCGGTGGCCCATTAAGGCCCATTTGAATGCTTAATTGTGCTTGTTTGCCTAAGTCCAAGGTCGTGTCACATCAGGAGCTCCCTGAAGATGAAACCCTAGAAGCCGCTCAAGCGCAACCCTCCTTGTGGCAGCTATATTTTGATGGCGCTTCCAGAATTGACACCTCAGCCACTGGGTCAGTCAGGGTCAGAGCAGGAGCAGGCATAGGCCTGAAATCCCCAGAAGGGGAAGTCGTGCACACGTCTTGTTCAATAAACAAGCTGTGCACAAATAATGAGGCAAAGTATGAAGCTCTGATAATCGGATTGCAGATTGCACTATCCATGGGAATTCAGATGCTGGAAGCATTCGGGGACTCCCTGCTAGTTGTAAAATAGCTGGAAGAAGAGTTTGTTGTGAGAAAGCAAGAACTCATTCCTTACTACCAACTGGCAACTCGCCTGATGTCAAGATTCTACTTCATCAGTGTCAAGCATGTCAACCGAGGATAAAATTGTCAGGCGGATGCCCTCTCTAAGTTGGCCAGTTCTTTCGCAGTCTCGCCAGACACAAGCCTGAACATAACATTGATCAACCACCGGCAGGTCCCCAGTGTGACATTGGTCTTGGCCGACGAACAAGAGAATGAGGTAATAGCCGTCGAGGAGGTTCAACAGCCCGATTGGCGAGAACATCTCCTACAGTGGTTTCAACACTAGCAGCTCCCAAAGGGAAAAGAACATAGAATGAAACTCCTAGGGGTCAAGGGCTCTTACGAGATGAGAAACGGAACCTTGTTCCGGATAATGGCAGATGCCCGAAGAAAAGTTCTACTTCGTTGCTTGTCGTTAGTAGAAGCTGGGCAGGTGATGTAGGAAGTTCATACGGGTTCAGCTGGAGCGCATCAGGCCGGCCCGAAGATGAAAATTGAGATAAAGAAATTGGGTTACTATTGACCCACTATATTTGATGATTGCTGCAAGTTCGCCAAGGCTTGTCAGAAATGTCAAGAGCACGCCAATGTGTCAAGAAGACCTCCAGTGCCACTACATCCTACTTTACCAAGCTAGCCATTTGCTCAGTGGGGCACAGACGTGGTAGGGCCACTGCCGGCATCTTCATCAGAGTGCAGATACATCTTAGCAGCTACAGACTACTTCTCCAGATGGGTAGAAGCGGTTGCGCTAAGAGATGTGACGGGAGAACTGGTTGCAAGATTCTTCCGGCAGAACATAATATTCTGGTTCGAAATTCCTAGCCGAATTATCTCTGACAACGGCAGCCATTTCAGAAACCCGAAGGTTTATCGGCTAGCAGAAAAATATAAGATTGACTGGAGGACATCCTCCCCATACAACCCTCAAGCCAATGGACTTGCAGAAGCCTTCAAAAAGACACTATGCACATTGTTGGCAAAGACTGTCAGGCCCAATAAAAAGGACTGGGAAGAAAAGATGTACGAGGCGCTCTGGGCCTATCGTACCATCTATAAAACCCCAACCGGCTGTTCGCCATTCTCCCTCGTGTATGGGTTAGAGGCTGTGGTGCCGATTGAATTAGAAGTCCCCTCGCTGCGAGTTGCCATCCAACACGGACTAGTCGGCGGTGAATAAACTAATGCAGAAAGAAGATTGGGAGAGCTCGCTGAGCTCGAGGGAAAGTGTCTCCGTGCGCAACAAAACATTCAGCTCTACCAAGCTCGCATGGCCCGTGCTTTCGATAAGCTGGTCAAAGGTCAAGAATTCAAGAAAGGAGACCTGGTAATGGTCAAAAGAAGAGAAGTAATGGCCTCCAACCCCAAAGGGAAGTTGGTCGAGAACTGGGTCGGACCATATATCGTCCACCGAGTATATGAAGGGGGTGCCTACATCCTAGTAGACCACAAAGGGGTCATCCAGTTCTCTCCCCTTAACGAAAAGCATATAAAGCTGTATCACACGATGCAACCGACATTCTCATAGTGATCGGAATACCTTCACCTTGGTCTAGTGGCACTCCGTCCTGACCGAGCCACCTTCACCTTAGTTTAGTGGCACTCCGCCCTGACCAAGCTACCTTTACCTTGGTCTAGTGGCACTCCACCCTGACCGAGTTACTTTACCTTGGTCCAGTGGCACTTCGCCCTGACTGAGGTACCTTTACCTTGGTCTAGTGGCACTCCATGCTGACCGAGCCACCTTACCTTGGTCTAGTGACACTCCACCTTGACCAAGCCACCTTCACCTTGGTTTAGTGGCACTCCACCCTGACCAAGCTACCTTTAGCTTGGTCTAGTGGCACTCAGCCCTGACCGAGCTACTTTACCTTGGTCTAGTGGCACTCTGCCCTGACTGAGCTACCTCCACCTTGGTCTAGTGGCACTCCACCCTGACCGAGCCACCTTACCTTGGTCTAGTGACACTCTGCCCTGACCGAGCCACCTTCACCTTGGTTTGGTGGCACTCTGCCCTGACCAAGTTACCTTTACCTTGGTCTAGTGGCACTCCACCCTGACCGAGCTACTTTACATTGGTCCAGTAGCACTCCGGCCTGACCGAGCTACCTCCACCTTGGTCTAGTGGCACTCCACCCTGACCGAGCCACCTTACCTTGGTCTAGTGGCACTCCGTCCTGACCGAACGACCTTCACCTTGGTCTAGTGGCACTCCGCCTTGACCGAGCCACCCTCACCTTGGTCTAGTGGCGCTCCGCCCTGACCGAGCTACCGTCACCCTGGTCTAGTGGCACTCCGCCCTGACCGAGCTACCCACACCTCGGTCTAGTGATATTCTGCCCTGGCCAAACTCACATAATGTCTACAATATTGGCATTGCAGGCCCCATGTCCGAATCGACACAAGTCTACCCCTTTGCGTCAGCATTGTCTCCTCGCTGATGAATAGACCCCTTGCCTCGGCGCAAGACTTCGTGTCCTAGCCCACCCTCTCAACGTCCTTCTGTTACATATTCAAAAAAAAGAGAAAAGAAAAATGGGGTTTAAAATAGAGATATCACGCTAGACTTGTTCCTATAATCGGAGCAACGGCAAAAATGGCCATAACTTGGCTGCAGCGAAAACCCGAACGGGTGCTGCAGGCAAAATCGGGTACCCCGCCACGCGAAAACCCGGAAGGGCGCGTGGGCAAAAGCAAGAGGGGGCTGGCTTCGGTGAAAATTCAAAAGGGCGCTTGAGTCAGTAAAGTGGTAATCTAAAAATTTCCTCTTTATTCTACTCCTAATGAGACTCCAAAAGGACAACCATCAAGAGTCCCACCGGAGATCCCCTAACAAACCCATGTTCGACCCTCGTCATCATCGACGACATCGGTCGATCTCTACCCTTAACTTGGACCTTTCGTCCCTGTTAAGGAATCTATCTTTGCTTCGGCATGTGACCCATGTTGATGAACAAAGCCATGTTCGACCCTCGTCATCATCGGCGAGATCGGTCGATCTCTACCCTTGACTTGGACCTTTCATCCCTGTTAATGAATCTATCTTTGCTTCGGCATGCGACCCATGCTGATGAACAAACCCATGTTCGACCCTCATTATCATCGGCGAAATCGGTCGACCTCTATCCCTTAACTTGGACCTTTCATCCCTGTTAAGAACTACATCCTTTGCTTCGGCATTTAACCAATGTCGACGAACTAAACCAGGGTCCGACCCTTATCATCATCAACAGGGTCGATCGGCATGCTAGCGGGCAAGCTCTCCTGTGTCCCAGCTTCTTCCTACAAATTAAAAAAAAAAAAGAAAAAAATAGGTTTAAAAATAGAGATACCCCACCGGCCTTGTTCCTATATTAGGACAAGGGCAAGAATGGCTATAACCTGGATGTAGCGGAAACCTGAAAGGACGTTGCTGGCAAAATCGGGTACCCCGCCACGTGAAAACCCGAAAGGGCGTGTGGCCAAAAGCGAGAGGGGGCTGACTTCGACGAAAACCCGAAAGGGCGCTTGAGTCAGTAATGTGATAAAAATGATGAATAAAAAAATGAATGAAATGAAATGATGATGTAGTAGCGAGGTCACCCTCGTTCATCGTTCCACTTCCATCTACCCTTCCCGGCCCTTGTCACCATCGGTAAGACCGGCCATCTTCTCAACCCTTGTCACCATCGGCAAGATCGGTCGCTACCCTTCTCGGCCCTTGTCACCATCGACAAGACCGGCCATCTTCTCGACCCTTGTAACCATTGGCAACATCGGTCGCTACCCTTCTCGGCCCTTGTCACCATCGGCAAGACCGGCCATCTTCTTGACCCTTGTCACCATCGGCAAGATCAGTCGCGACCCTTCTCGGCCCTTGTCACCATCGGTAAGACCGGCCATCTTTTCAACCCTTGTCACCATCGACAATATCGGTCGCTACCCTTCTCGGCCCTTGTCACCATCGGCAAGACCGGTCATCTTTTTGACCCTTGTCACCATCGGCAAGATCGGTCGCTACCCTTATCGACCCTTGTCACCATCAACAAGATCGGTAATCTTCTCGACCCTTGTCACCATCGGTAAGATCGGTCGCTACCCTTCTCGGCCCTTGTCACCATCGGCAAGACCAGCCATCTTTTTGACCCTTGTCACCATCAGCAAGATCGGTCGCTACCCTTCTCGGCCCTTGTCACCATCGGCAAGATCGGCCATCTTTTCGACCCTTGTCACCATCGGCAAGATCGATCGCTACCCTTCTCGACCCTTGTCACCATCGACAAGATCGGCCATCTTTCGACCCTTGTCACCATCGGCAAGATCGGTCGCTACCCTTCTTGGCCCTTGTCACCATCAACAAGACCAGCCATCTTTTCGATCCTTGCCACCATTGGCAAGATGGGTCGCTACCCTTCTCGACCCCTATCACCATCGGCAAGACCGACCACCTTTTTGGCCCTTGTCACCATTGGCAAGACCGGCTACCTTTTCGGCCCCTGCCATCATCGACAGGACCGATCAACATCCCCCTAACTTGGACCCTTCGTCCTCGTTAAGCAATAAACTTCTTTTTGCATCGACATATAACCTCTATCGACGAATAAACCCTACCCTCAATTTCTGTCGGCATCAATGAGTCTGGCTGACAAGCCGTCTGACCTTATTTCCCAGCCCTAAGGGGGCCTCTACCCCCTTTGGTCCTTCAAACTCTTGGCCTACGTTAGCCATTGCTTGGTCCCGAGAATGGTCACGGCGCGGTGGAGTGAACACCTTACCCCTTTGCTGAAGGCGTGAGCGCTCTCCTGCCCTAGTGACTCATATACTCGGACTAGAGTTAACTGGCGAATAGAAAAAGAGAGGAAAGGGCCAATGAAAGAATGGAGTCGTCATTTAGCAACAAATGAGGATATTTCATTCCTATAAAACAAAGAGATACATGTTACGCGAGGTATACCCCGGAGTACATAAAGTCCATCAAAAGGGGCAAATAGAAGAGACTATGGCAACGGGCGTCGGAAGATATCCTCCAGCTCTGGAATACCCAAGGAAGGATGGCATGTTAGTTCTTGCAGTCTAAACTCGGTGGCATCCAGCTGGGGCAGTTTCTCTTCGAGGGAAGCGGCTTGTCCCTTAGCCATTTTCGCTTCCTCTATTTTCTAGACTTCTAGACGCTTGGTTTCCTGAAGCTCAGCCTCTGACCTTGAAAGTTCGGCCTGCAGCTTTGCTATCCGGGCCGTAAGGAAACTTTGGCGCTGCGAAGAGGCACTGGCATCATCCCTCACCTGTGCCGCAATCCCTTTTAGAGAGGCGAAAGTAGCTCGATAATCAGCTCGCTCCAATGTTATGGCCATCAGCTGGTCAGCTACCTCCCGGCCTAAGAACTCCCTTCTGTTTACATATTTCAGCAACATGATTACCCGTGGAGTCCAGTTGTCCATGGGGCAGCCGAAAGCCAACAGTGAGTGGGACAAGTGCTCTATCAAGTCCCTCAGCTGAACATAAGTTAAATATCTGCTGGCCTCTATGGTCTGCTGAAGGGTCCCTAAGAACTGCCACACGAGGTCACTTGATGACTGGAGACCGAGCGATGACGTCTCGGGAAGTTTGAACTCCACTCTGCTGTCCACGGTGGCGCAGATATCGCTGCTCGTCCCAGAAGACGACGATGGCATAATCTGCAATGCACTTGTACTGGGAACAACTGCAGTAGCTGATATGGTAGTTGGAGTCTCGACAACGATGACTTCCTTGCCAGCCCCTTGGGATGAAGCTGCAATAGGGACACCAAGGGCCAAGGACATCTGCTCCTCGCCTCCAACTTGACTGACCCCCATATGGCCAGTTTCAGCAATAAGAGCCAGGGCCCCAATAGTCTCGGCTTCCTCTTCAACGATCTCTCCCGCCTCTACCTCGGGGGGGGGGGGGGGGGGCACCCTTCTCTGAAGCTGACTATCGTGCGACCTCCAATGGCTGGGAGTCCTCGACTTCCACCGGCTCGTCAGCCCTCACAAATACTCTAGGTTCTGTTAGACCCACTGTCGCTGCGTAGTCCTTGGGATATCGTAGTGCGATAGGCCGCAAGACTGGCCTGAAGGTTGCATGAACCACACCTAGGGCCGGGAGGGGTATCTGCACCGTTATGGTTGGCAGCACCACCTCAGTCTGCACCAGGAATATATGTATCAGAGAGCTGAAAAGAAAAAGAAAGGAAGGGCGACAAGCGTCGATCACGGGAGGTTTCTCACCTCAGTCGGCACTAGGCTCAAATCTCCAAGGGTGACCTCCGCATCCCCAGTCCCTCCACTTACAAGTGATCCTGATGGCCCAGGACCACTCCATGAGAACCGGGGAGGGCTGAAAGTCAGGTGATCACTTTCCCAAGCTGAAGACACCCCAACATCCTCAGTCTCTGTGTCGACCGGTGGGAACTCCTCGTCACTAGAGCCGCCACCATAGTCGACCTGCTCAGAGGAAGAAGACTCCTCTGCTCTTTCTGGACGCTCCACCATCGGAGCAGGGACCTCACTAGGAGGAGCATCACCCTCAGTAGGGACTTCCTCCATGCACTCCACTCTAGGAGCAGCAGTTGATGGGATCTCAGGGGCAAGCTCACCTTGCTCCCCCAGCAATAGCTTCTTCTGCACCCTCTGCTCTCGGAAGTAATGGCGGTTGCATATCAACTGAAATTTATGGCAAGAAATAGTCAAGCCGACTGAAGACATGAAGACTCGCGGTGGTGTCGCGATTAAACTATAAATTACCTTCCATTTCCTGTCTCGATGTCGGAGAAGGAAGATCTCTCTCTACGGAAGTAGTAAAGATTTCCTCTGTCGCTTCCCTAGCCATGGCCCCTACCGTCGCCTCCAGCCTGACGACCGCAGCGACTGTGTCGGCAACTGTCAACACGGATTAGCCGAAGTAGCCCCTCCCAAGAACCAAATGGCGCCGGATTAAGACTCCACTGACTGGGACCGCGCCGGATTAATGTCCGGATGTGTAGGGGCGCGTCGGATTAACATGTAAAGCTCAAGGGCACGCCGGATTAGCGTCCAAGGCCAAAGGGCATGTCGGACTAACCCCGCGCTGTATTTAACATCCAAACGGCGCCGGATTAGCGTCAGCGCCGGATTAAGGGCCATTCCGAGCTTCCGCCAACCAAAGAGGACATCATCCCGGGTGAGGCTCGTCCGTCGGTCTTGCCACACTCGTGCCTTGCTTGCAACACCCACGGCTGGGGGGCATTTTTTGGCACTCAAAATATCACTCACGGTGATCAGGCCTCAAAGATGAATGACACGACCTATTGAGGCACAGAAGCCGATAGATATCAACATATCGAAGCCCTCTCGAGCTGCCAGAGCTTCAGGTCACCCTGTATGAACATCGGGGACTTCAACTCAGGAGAGTCGAGATGAACTCACAACCAACCGACAGTGCGACCAAGCCTGCCCAATGAACCGGCATCGATCCCGTCGTGCCGCATACGCTACACCCGTTGCCCGACCAAGGACGACGGTCTACCCGGTGGCCCGCCACCTCATGAAAGACTCTCCTGGGATTGAAGGACTCCCTTGGCTCTTCAGTATAGAGGACCGAAGGCTCTATCGATGGAAAATCCCGACTACCCGGCACGGGTACGGCTTCTTGCCAAGTTGGGCCCGGTAGAGGCCGAATGATCGCCTGGCCTGGTCAGAACTATCCCGGGTGTCACCCCACCCTTGAAGAAGCTTTGAGCACAAGATAGACCGAGCCGGCGACACATATCATAGTGCCGAGAGCCGTGTCAGCGACAAACTCGCGTGTGCAAACCAAAGATTTTTGAAGTTCCGAGAGTGGCATACGTCGCCCTGAGACCTTCGACAAGGCATCCCGTCGAGGTTTCGAAGAACGGTGACAAGATGAATGTTCACGGCGATCCCCGGAACCATCCCCGGACTCGTCGGCTGACCCGCGACGTGCGGGAGACCCTAATACGGTGCGCCCTAAATCGGCGCGCCCTCTTATCCAGCACCCCTATATTCTGGCACGCAGAAAGACTTCAAAAGGCCACTCCCGGTGCGCCATTCCCACGCCGGATTAAGCCTTGAATGGTTCCTGTATAAAAGGGCATTCGGAGAGAGATAAGAAAGGGTGAGAAAAAAGGGGCTTGAAAAAGAGGAAGAAAATTGAAAGAAAAAAAGGGAGGAAAGGGTCTAAGAGCCAATCGCCGGGGAGAGAGAGAGGGTTTCTTGTGAGCGAAGTAGGGTTCCCCTGAGCGCCTGTGGACCCACTTTCGGGACGTTGCTCATTTTTATTAGTTTATTCATCCTTTCGTTCGTTTGTTCGGTTTATTAGTGCGAGGGCGTGCCAGTCACCTAGGTGACGATTTATGCGGGCTTGAAAGAAGCTCATGGTGCACTCGATCTGATTAATTAGACAATCCTGTATATCATGTCGGGACTGAGAACCCGTCATACCATAAAGGCTACAACGTTATTTACATCCCCTCGGAGAGGAGAAAACCATTGATTAATCACCGAAAAAGGGGGCCCAATGGCCTGAGATTCATAGTAATGGAAGCGAGAGAGAAATCTCGGATTGCGTTTAAACAAACCCCACATTGGGGCTTAAACGTTCACAAATGTGCATATGTCAGTCACTGGCGGATCATTTCTTGTTCGGACGGAAGTCCGTGTTTGTAGCGTAAGAGACGGTGACAAACCGTACAAATGTCTGCCGTGAGTACGGAAAGTTTAATGCAAGTGCGGGATTAGATCCCGGTATATATGTCGGTCACTAACAGACCATTCATTGTTCGAACGAGAGTCCGCATTTGAAGCATCGAAAGCGAAGACAAAGCCATACGGATGTTTGCCGTATGTACGGCAAGTTTAATGTGATTACGGGAGTGAATCCTGGTAGAAGCGGGTCAGCTTAATGTACTGTTGGCCCGAGACGGTTCAGGACTATGACCATATCGAGAATTCCGAGGCTCACGTCCGATACCACGGGGCACTCTTGATTTCTCTTCGCTGCACATAGTCCGGGGGGAGTGAATTGTTAAGTGTGAAGCCCGAACTCGTCAATGTGCGCCCTCGCATGCGGATCGACCTGCGCGGTCAGGTCGCGGGGCATTACTAATTTCATTTGTTTTATCCATTAGATTCAAGTCTCTTTTTTTTATTCGGTTAATCACTTTCTTTCTTTCAGGCACGCCAGTTTAACATGACAAAGGGGCGTGCCGGAATAAGGCAACACAAGAGGGGCACGCCGGATACGGGGGGTCCAAGAGGGGCTAGGGGCATGCCGGAATAAGGCCAATGAATAGTAAGGCGCGCCGGAATAAGGCAACACAAGAGGGGCATGCCGGATAAGGGGGGTCCAAGAGGGGCTAGGGGCGCGCCGGAATAAGGCCAATGAATAGTAAGGCGCGCCGGAATAGAGGGCTAAGAGGGGTGCGCCGAATAAGGGAGCATAAGGGGGCGCGCCGGATTAAGGCCAAGCAAGGGGCGCGTCGGATTAAGGCAAGCAAAGGGGCGTGTCGGATTTAAGCACTATTCATTACAAGAATTCAAAAGTGGTTTTGAGTGTGAAGCTATTCCGGCGCGGGGGGGGGGGGGGGGGGGTACCACGCTGGATTAACCCGCGTCGGATTAGGGGGCGCGCCGGGTTAGGCTCTGTGGGTTTTATTTCATTATATTTCTTCTTTCTTTCACCCGCATGTTATCTTG
This sequence comes from Amorphophallus konjac, assembly GCA_022559845.1. Classification (NCBI taxonomy): domain Eukaryota; kingdom Viridiplantae; phylum Streptophyta; class Magnoliopsida; order Alismatales; family Araceae; genus Amorphophallus; species Amorphophallus konjac. Next base: position 320,677,454 of record CM040119.1, on the reverse strand, counting down.
ATGATTGATTTGTTCGTCCGTGGGATGGATTGGGTTTGTAGAGAGGAAGTTTAAGTGTTTTGATTGTTTGTTAAGGTGAATTAGCCTGAGAGTTTGGATGTTTTATTAGAAGGGTTTGTTGTGCGAGAACTTAGAGGTTTAGTTTGATTCAGGGGCTTCAAACATATGCTGTTCTTATCTCTAGAGAGCTTAGTCTGTTCATTTGTTCTTATGTGTTCTTGTTTCTGGCAAAAATTGGGCAGCATCTCCCCCGGACTGAGGTTTGCCAGAGAAAATAGAGGAACACCAAATAGATTACTCCGGGGTGAACCTCAGAATGCGGACCTCATGGCGGTCCGATAGCCCAGATGTGAGTGCGGAAAAAGAAGCTCGAGGACTAGCCTTCAAGAGCTCTCACAACTCACGGGTGATGATTCGCGAAGCAGGACGAGTATTTGCAAGAAGATAACTCTCTTATTCATCCATAAACCTGGGGAAGATTGAAATACAGCAGGGGATCTACCCCGAAAGCAAGAGGAAACAAAGGGGGAGGAAGAAGGGAAAGCACTCACGGAGAGGGGGATAGAGCACAAGCTCTTCCCCCTTTCCAAACTCTCTTCTCACCCTCACCTCTCTTCTTCTCTTCTGCTCTCTTGAATCCGTGGAGCCGTGGAAAATAGAATGCCCAGCCGAACCCTTTCCTTCTCTTCCTTTGCCCTTTTTATACTTCTGTTCTCTCGTAGAGGATGCCGGGGAGGTATCTTCTGGGAAAGAAAGCTCCCAAAAGCTTCTTTCTATCTTTCCCCTCGACAGAGGAGTTGGTAGCCGGCTCTTTATGACTTCTCAGGGCTTGGCCGACGGATTATTGGGTGATGCCCAGAGACTTCTCTACTTCACGTAACTCTCGGTCCATCTGTCTACGGGAAACACGGGACCGAAAGGAAGATGGGACAGCTTCGGGTTAAAAACGGCGCGACATTGTGTGCGCCAGATTAACAACAAAACGAGAATGGCTTGAATAGTAAGACATGAATAGTTGCATGAATAGTGATAGTGAATAGTGATGCACGTCGGTTTAACACCCCAAGGGAGATGGGAGCGCGTCAGTTTAAGGAAGCCCAAGGGGGCCGCGCCGGTTTAAGAGCGCGCCAGCTTAAGTGATGGCCACACCAGTTTTGGGCTTTATCTCAAGGTTTCGACCGTTCAGACGACCTTTTGTATTCTCAGAATGTTCCAGTTACAATGCACTACCTCTGTAGTGTTTGGTTTGAAGCCTATGAGCCCCTGTTCAGGACTTCGGATGATTTTTAGCACATGCCAAACTGTGTCCGAACTCTCAAGTTTTCTCTCGATTCGGGCTTTGGCACAGCCAGTTGGAGAGTCATGGCTACATCTTCTGCTTGAGGGGCTTCCTTATCGGGTAACGAATCACCAAGTGTGTTCCCATCCTGATTGGGTGGGGTATGGGGTTTATTTGGCAACTCCGTCTTTGACCTGCTCTCAGATGCGACGATGTACATGCCGTATGATCTTCATCATCATTTTTTGACGTCCCCAAATGCCCCCCACTCGCGGGTGGCGCAAGCGAGGGACGAGTGCACGGGGCCCGTGAGTGTAGAGCTCTTTGAGAAGATGTTTGTTCTTCTGGGCTAGTGAAGTGTTGGTCCCGTGCTGATTCGCGGGAAAGCACTCACTCCTTCAGCGAAGGGATGAGGGAACCGCTTCACCACGAAAGCACACAGACCGGTATTTCTAACCGAAGTGAGGAGGGGTTTGATCATCGGTATAGGGTGAATATCGAAGAAGAGAAACAGAGTTAATGCGCCGGACTAGGGAAGAGGCCCAAGCTGACCGGCAGAAGCTGATCCCGAAAGGGAGTTGTTGACTTTTATTGATGTAAGGAAACTTGTTTATTCATCGACTCAGACAGAGGGTCCAAGCCGAAGCAGAGGGGGTTTCTTTTTGTTCATCGACTTGAATGTAAGGTCCGAGCCAAGCAAAGGGGTTCTTTTTGTTCATCGACTCGAACGGAAGGTCCGAGCCAAGCAAAGAGGATTCTTTTGTTCATCGACCTGGACGGAAGGTCCGAGCCGAAGTAATGGAGGTTTTTTTTTGTTCATCGACCTGGACGGAAGGTCCGAGCCGAAGCAATGGAGGTTTTTCTTGTTCATCGACCTGGACGGAAGGTTCGAGCCGAGCAAAGAGGGTTCTTTTTGTTCATCGACCTGGACGGAAGGTCTGAGCAGAGCAAAGAGGGTTTTTTTCTTTTTTTCATCGATCTGGACGGAAGGTCCGAGCCAAGCAAAGAGGGTTCTTTTTGTTCATCGACCTGGACGGAAGGTCCGAGCCAAAGCAAAGGAGGGTTTTTTTTGTTTATAGCTTCGGACGGAAGGTCCGAGCTGCGGGTTTATTCATCGGTGGGACTAAAAATTGAGATATTGATGTGGTTTATTCATTGACACGGGGTTAGTGCCAAAGCAATGGTCTTTTTGTTCATGGCTTTAGACGAAAGGTCTGGGCCACGGGTTTATTCATCGATGCCGACAGGGAGTCGGAGACCGACGTGGTTTGTTCATTGACACGGGGTTAGTGCCAAAGCAGGGGTCTTTTTGTTCCTGGCTTCGGACGGAAGGTTTGGGCCACCAGTTTGTTCATCGATGCCGACCGAGAGTCAGAGACCGATGTGGTTTGTCATTGACACGGGGTTAGTGCCAAAGCAAGGGTTTTTTTTGATCATGGCTTTAGATGGAAGGTCTGGGCCACTGGTTTATTCACCGATGCCGACAAGGAGTTGAGGACCGATGTGGTTTTGTTCATTGGCACCGAGTTAGTGCCAAAGCAAGGGTCTTTTTGTTCATGGCTTCAGACGGAAGGTCTAGGCCACTGGTTTATTCATCGATGCCGACAGGGAGTCGGGGATCGACGTGGTTTGTTCATTGACACGGGGTTAGTGCCAAAGCAAGGTTTTTTTATGGCTCGAGACGGAAGGTCTGGGCCACTAGTTTGTTCATCGATGCTGACAGGGAGTCGAGGACCGATGTGGTTTATTCATTGACACGAGGTTAGTGCCAAAGTAAGGGTTTTTTTTTGTTCATGGCTTTAGATGGAAGGTCTGGGTCACTGGTTTATTCACCGATGCCGACAGGGAGTCGAGGACCGATGTGGTTTTGTTCATTGGCAAGGAGTTAGTGCTAAAGCAAGGGTCTTTTTGTTCATGGTTTCAGACGGAAGGTCTAGGCGACTGGTTTATTCATCGATGCCGACAGGGAGTCAGAGATCGACGTGGTTTGTTCATTGAAACGGGGTTAGTGCCAAAGCAAGGTTTTTTTTATGGCTCCAGACGGAAGGTCTGGGCCACTGGTTTGTTCATCGATGCCGACAGGGAGTCGAGTACCGATATGGTTTATTCATTGACACGGGGTTAGTGCCAAAGCAAGGGGTTTTTTTTGTTTATGGCTCCAGACGGAAGGTCTGGGCCACTGGTTTGTTCATCAATGCCGACCGGAAGGGGAGCTTCGCATTCTGGTGGGACTTGATGAATCAACGTCCCCAAATGACTTGGATAATAATTTTTTTCCCTTTCTCTTTTAAAGAGATATTGCATAGTCTCACAGGAGATCTAAGAAACATTCTTGTTCTGCCTGAGGCGGGGGCTTCAGCTGCTCATCGAGCTGGGGAAGTGGTGCATGGTATAGCTTCAAGTGTCTTGCATTAAGAGGTGGAAATTGAGTCTCCCCCCTATGGTTGATGACTACATATGCGCCTCCTTCGTAGACCTTCTGGATGACGTATGGCCCGAGCTAGTTTTCATTCAGCTTACCCTTGTAGTTGGCAGCCGTGACTTCTCTTCTTTTGACCATCACAAGGTCACCTTTCTTGAATTCGCGTTCCTTGACAAGCTTGTCAAAGGCGCGGGCTATGCGGGCCTGGTAGACCTGATTATTCTGCTGGGCCCGGAGTCACTTCCCTTCCAAGTCGGAGAGCTCCTCCAGTCTTCGCTCGATGTTTGTTCGGTCGTCTCCGATCAAACCATGTTGAATTGCGACCCACAACGAGGGCACTTCTAATTCAATGGGGATGACTGCTTCGGAGCCGTATACCAAGGAGAAAGGTGAGCAACCCGTCGGGGTTTTATAGACTATGCGGTACGCCCAAAGTGCATCGTACATCTTATCTTCCCAGTCCTTTTTATTAGAGCTGACAGTCTTTGCCAGGAGGGTACAGAGTGTTTTATTGAAGGCTTCAGCCAACCCATTTGCTTGCGGGTTGTACGGAGTGGATGTCCTCCAGTCAATCTTGTACTTTTCGGCCAACTTGTAGACCTTCTGATTTCGGAAGTGACTTTTGTTGTCTGATACGATCCGGTCGGGAATGCCAAATCGAAATATTACATTTCTCCAGATAAACTGGGCTACAATTTCTCCTGTGACTTCTTTCAAGGATACAGCCTCTACCCAGTGGGAGAAGTAATCTATTATTGCCAGGATATACTTGCATCCTAAAGAGGATGGGGGGAATGGACCCACCACGTATGTCCCCCATTGGGCGAAAGCCCAACTGGGTGCTGTTGGATGTAGCTATGTTGGAGGCCACCTGGGGACCGTGGCATGCTCTTGGCATTTTTGGCACGACTTGGCATATTTGCAACAGTCGTCGAACATTGTCGGCCAATAGTAGCTGATAAGTGCTATATTTTACATCATAATTTACATCACATCCATCATCTTTGAGCATTAAATGGATAAAGTTGTGCAACATGAGCATTAATTATATTCTCACACATTAAATATTTCTCACATGGTCTTTTAAGCTCAAAAAGATGATAAAATGCATGAAGACTCAAATATAATTAACCCGTTTTTAACCCGAAGCTGTCCCATCTTCCTTTCGGTCCCGTGTTTCCCGTAGACAGATGGACCGAGAGTTGCGTGAAGTAGAGAAGTCTCTGGGCATCACCCAATAATAGTGGCAGCTATTATTGCATGAATAGTGATAGTGAATAGTGATGCACGTCGGTTTAACACCCCAAGGGAGATGGGAGCGCGTCAGTTTAAGGAAGCCCAAGGGGGCCGCGCCGGTTTAAGAGCGCGCCAGCTTAAGTGATGGCCACACCAGTTTTGGGCTTTATCTCAAGGTTTCGACCGTTCAGACGACCTTTTGTATTCTCAGAATGTTCCAGTTACAATGCACTACCTCTGTAGTGTTTGGTTTGAAGCCTATGAGCCCCTGTTCAGGACTTCGGATGATTTTTAGCACATGCCAAACTGTGTCCGAACTCTCAAGTTTTCTCTCGATTCGGGCTTTGGCACAGCCAGTTGGAGAGTCATGGCTACATCTTCTGCTTGAGGGGCTTCCTTATCGGGTAACGAATCACCAAGTGTGTTCCCATCCTGATTGGGTGGGGTATGGGGTTTATTTGGCAACTCCGTCTTTGACCTGCTCTCAGATGCGACGATGTACATGCCGTATGATCTTCATCATCATTTTTTGACGTCCCCAAATGCCCCCCACTCGCGGGTGGCGCAAGCGAGGGACGAGTGCACGGGGCCCGTGAGTGTAGAGCTCTTTGAGAAGATGTTTGTTCTTCTGGGCTAGTGAAGTGTTGGTCCCGTGCTGATTCGCGGGAAAGCACTCACTCCTTCAGCGAAGGGATGAGGGAACCGCTTCACCACGAAAGCACACAGACCGGTATTTCTAACCGAAGTGAGGAGGGGTTTGATCATCGGTATAGGGTGAATATCGAAGAAGAGAAACAGAGTTAATGCGCCGGACTAGGGAAGAGGCCCAAGCTGACCGGCAGAAGCTGATCCCGAAAGGGAGTTGTTGACTTTTATTGATGTAAGGAAACTTGTTTATTCATCGACTCAGACAGAGGGTCCAAGCCGAAGCAGAGGGGGTTTCTTTTTGTTCATCGACTTGAATGTAAGGTCCGAGCCAAGCAAAGGGGTTCTTTTTGTTCATCGACTCGAACGGAAGGTCCGAGCCAAGCAAAGAGGATTCTTTTGTTCATCGACCTGGACGGAAGGTCCGAGCCGAAGTAATGGAGGTTTTTTTTTGTTCATCGACCTGGACGGAAGGTCCGAGCCGAAGCAATGGAGGTTTTTCTTGTTCATCGACCTGGACGGAAGGTTCGAGCCGAGCAAAGAGGGTTCTTTTTGTTCATCGACCTGGACGGAAGGTCTGAGCAGAGCAAAGAGGGTTTTTTTCTTTTTTTCATCGATCTGGACGGAAGGTCCGAGCCAAGCAAAGAGGGTTCTTTTTGTTCATCGACCTGGACGGAAGGTCCGAGCCAAAGCAAAGGAGGGTTTTTTTTTGTTTATAGCTTCGGACGGAAGGTCCGAGCTGCGGGTTTATTCATCGGTGGGACTAAAAATTGAGATATTGATGTGGTTTATTCATTGACACGGGGTTAGTGCCAAAGCAATGGTCTTTTTGTTCATGGCTTTAGACGAAAGGTCTGGGCCACGGGTTTATTCATCGATGCCGACAGGGAGTCGGAGACCGACGTGGTTTGTTCATTGACACGGGGTTAGTGCCAAAGCAGGGGTCTTTTTGTTCCTGGCTTCGGACGGAAGGTTTGGGCCACCAGTTTGTTCATCGATGCCGACCGAGAGTCAGAGACCGATGTGGTTTGTCATTGACACGGGGTTAGTGCCAAAGCAAGGGTTTTTTTTGATCATGGCTTTAGATGGAAGGTCTGGGCCACTGGTTTATTCACCGATGCCGACAAGGAGTTGAGGACCGATGTGGTTTTGTTCATTGGCACCGAGTTAGTGCCAAAGCAAGGGTCTTTTTGTTCATGGCTTCAGACGGAAGGTCTAGGCCACTGGTTTATTCATCGATGCCGACAGGGAGTCGGGGATCGACGTGGTTTGTTCATTGACACGGGGTTAGTGCCAAAGCAAGGTTTTTTTATGGCTCGAGACGGAAGGTCTGGGCCACTAGTTTGTTCATCGATGCTGACAGGGAGTCGAGGACCGATGTGGTTTATTCATTGACACGAGGTTAGTGCCAAAGTAAGGGTTTTTTTTTGTTCATGGCTTTAGATGGAAGGTCTGGGTCACTGGTTTATTCACCGATGCCGACAGGGAGTCGAGGACCGATGTGGTTTTGTTCATTGGCAAGGAGTTAGTGCTAAAGCAAGGGTCTTTTTGTTCATGGTTTCAGACGGAAGGTCTAGGCGACTGGTTTATTCATCGATGCCGACAGGGAGTCAGAGATCGACGTGGTTTGTTCATTGAAACGGGGTTAGTGCCAAAGCAAGGTTTTTTTTATGGCTCCAGACGGAAGGTCTGGGCCACTGGTTTGTTCATCGATGCCGACAGGGAGTCGAGTACCGATATGGTTTATTCATTGACACGGGGTTAGTGCCAAAGCAAGGGGTTTTTTTTTGTTTATGGCTCCAGACGGAAGGTCTGGGCCACTGGTTTGTTCATCAATGCCGACCGGAAGGGGAGCTTCGCATTCTGGTGGGACTTGATGAATCAACGTCCCCAAATGACTTGGATAATAATTTTTTTCCCTTTCTCTTTTAAAGAGATATTGCATAGTCTCACAGGAGATCTAAGAAACATTCTTGTTCTGCCTGAGGCGGGGGCTTCAGCTGCTCATCGAGCTGGGGAAGTGGTGCATGGTATAGCTTCAAGTGTCTTGCATTAAGAGGTGGAAATTGAGTCTCCCCCCTATGGTTGATGACTACATATGCGCCTCCTTCGTAGACCTTCTGGATGACGTATGGCCCGAGCTAGTTTTCATTCAGCTTACCCTTGTAGTTGGCAGCCGTGACTTCTCTTCTTTTGACCATCACAAGGTCACCTTTCTTGAATTCGCGTTCCTTGACAAGCTTGTCAAAGGCGCGGGCTATGCGGGCCTGGTAGACCTGATTATTCTGCTGGGCCCGGAGTCACTTCCCTTCCAAGTCGGAGAGCTCCTCCAGTCTTCGCTCGATGTTTGTTCGGTCGTCTCCGATCAAACCATGTTGAATTGCGACCCACAACGAGGGCACTTCTAATTCAATGGGGATGACTGCTTCGGAGCCGTATACCAAGGAGAAAGGTGAGCAACCCGTCGGGGTTTTATAGACTATGCGGTACGCCCAAAGTGCATCGTACATCTTATCTTCCCAGTCCTTTTTATTAGAGCTGACAGTCTTTGCCAGGAGGGTACAGAGTGTTTTATTGAAGGCTTCAGCCAACCCATTTGCTTGCGGGTTGTACGGAGTGGATGTCCTCCAGTCAATCTTGTACTTTTCGGCCAACTTGTAGACCTTCTGATTTCGGAAGTGACTTTTGTTGTCTGATACGATCCGGTCGGGAATGCCAAATCGAAATATTACATTTCTCCAGATAAACTGGGCTACAATTTCTCCTGTGACTTCTTTCAAGGATACAGCCTCTACCCAGTGGGAGAAGTAATCTATTATTGCCAGGATATACTTGCATCCTAAAGAGGATGGGGGGAATGGACCCACCACGTATGTCCCCCATTGGGCGAAAGCCCAACTGGGTGCTGTTGGATGTAGCTATGTTGGAGGCCACCTGGGGACCGTGGCATGCTCTTGGCATTTTTGGCACGACTTGGCATATTTGCAACAGTCGTCGAACATTGTCGGCCAATAGTAGCTGATAAGTGCTATATTTTACATCATAATTTACATCACATCCATCATCTTTGAGCATTAAATGGATAAAGTTGTGCAACATGAGCATTAATTATATTCTCACACATTAAATATTTCTCACATGGTCTTTTAAGCTCAAAAAGATGATAAAATGCATGAAGACTCAAATATAATTAACCCGTTTTTAACCCGAAGCTGTCCCATCTTCCTTTCGGTCCCGTGTTTCCCGTAGACAGATGGACCGAGAGTTGCGTGAAGTAGAGAAGTCTCTGGGCATCACCCAATAATAGTGGCAGCTATTATTGCATGAATAGTGATAGTGAATAGTGATGCACGTCGGTTTAACACCCCAAGGGAGATGGGAGCGCGTCAGTTTAAGGAAGCCCAAGGGGGCCGCGCCGGTTTAAGAGCGCGCCAGCTTAAGTGATGGCCACACCAGTTTTGGGCTTTATCTCAAGGTTTCGACCGTTCAGACGACCTTTTGTATTCTCAGAATGTTCCAGTTACAATGCACTACCTCTGTAGTGTTTGGTTTGAAGCCTATGAGCCCCTGTTCAGGACTTCGGATGATTTTTAGCACATGCCAAACTGTGTCCGAACTCTCAAGTTTTCTCTCGATTCGGGCTTTGGCACAGCCAGTTGGAGAGTCATGGCTACATCTTCTGCTTGAGGGGCTTCCTTATCGGGTAACGAATCACCAAGTGTGTTCCCATCCTGATTGGGTGGGGTATGGGGTTTATTTGGCAACTCCGTCTTTGACCTGCTCTCAGATGCGACGATGTACATGCCGTATGATCTTCATCATCATTTTTTGACGTCCCCAAATGCCCCCCACTCGCGGGTGGCGCAAGCGAGGGACGAGTGCACGGGGCCCGTGAGTGTAGAGCTCTTTGAGAAGATGTTTGTTCTTCTGGGCTAGTGAAGTGTTGGTCCCGTGCTGATTCGCGGGAAAGCACTCACTCCTTCAGCGAAGGGATGAGGGAACCGCTTCACCACGAAAGCACACAGACCGGTATTTCTAACCGAAGTGAGGAGGGGTTTGATCATCGGTATAGGGTGAATATCGAAGAAGAGAAACAGAGTTAATGCGCCGGACTAGGGAAGAGGCCCAAGCTGACCGGCAGAAGCTGATCCCGAAAGGGAGTTGTTGACTTTTATTGATGTAAGGAAACTTGTTTATTCATCGACTCAGACAGAGGGTCCAAGCCGAAGCAGAGGGGGTTTCTTTTTGTTCATCGACTTGAATGTAAGGTCCGAGCCAAGCAAAGGGGTTCTTTTTGTTCATCGACTCGAACGGAAGGTCCGAGCCAAGCAAAGAGGATTCTTTTGTTCATCGACCTGGACGGAAGGTCCGAGCCGAAGTAATGGAGGTTTTTTTTTGTTCATCGACCTGGACGGAAGGTCCGAGCCGAAGCAATGGAGGTTTTTCTTGTTCATCGACCTGGACGGAAGGTTCGAGCCGAGCAAAGAGGGTTCTTTTTGTTCATCGACCTGGACGGAAGGTCTGAGCAGAGCAAAGAGGGTTTTTTTCTTTTTTTCATCGATCTGGACGGAAGGTCCGAGCCAAGCAAAGAGGGTTCTTTTTGTTCATCGACCTGGACGGAAGGTCCGAGCCAAAGCAAAGGAGGGTTTTTTTTGTTTATAGCTTCGGACGGAAGGTCCGAGCTGCGGGTTTATTCATCGGTGGGACTAAAAATTGAGATATTGATGTGGTTTATTCATTGACACGGGGTTAGTGCCAAAGCAATGGTCTTTTTGTTCATGGCTTTAGACGAAAGGTCTGGGCCACGGGTTTATTCATCGATGCCGACAGGGAGTCGGAGACCGACGTGGTTTGTTCATTGACACGGGGTTAGTGCCAAAGCAGGGGTCTTTTTGTTCCTGGCTTCGGACGGAAGGTTTGGGCCACCAGTTTGTTCATCGATGCCGACCGAGAGTCAGAGACCGATGTGGTTTGTCATTGACACGGGGTTAGTGCCAAAGCAAGGGTTTTTTTTGATCATGGCTTTAGATGGAAGGTCTGGGCCACTGGTTTATTCACCGATGCCGACAAGGAGTTGAGGACCGATGTGGTTTTGTTCATTGGCACCGAGTTAGTGCCAAAGCAAGGGTCTTTTTGTTCATGGCTTCAGACGGAAGGTCTAGGCCACTGGTTTATTCATCGATGCCGACAGGGAGTCGGGGATCGACGTGGTTTGTTCATTAACACGGGGTTAGTGCCAAAGCAAGGTTTTTTTATGGCTCGAGACGGAAGGTCTGGGCCACTAGTTTGTTCATCGATGCTGACAGGGAGTCGAGGACCGATGTGGTTTATTCATTGACACGAGGTTAGTGCCAAAGTAAGGGTTTTTTTTTGTTCATGGCTTTAGATGGAAGGTCTGGGTCACTGGTTTATTCACCGATGCCGACAGGGAGTCGAGGACCGATGTGGTTTTGTTCATTGGCAAGGAGTTAGTGCTAAAGCAAGGGTCTTTTTGTTCATGGTTTCAGACGGAAGGTCTAGGCGACTGGTTTATTCATCGATGCCGACAGGGAGTCAGAGATCGACGTGGTTTGTTCATTGAAACGGGGTTAGTGCCAAAGCAAGGTTTTTTTTATGGCTCCAGACGGAAGGTCTGGGCCACTGGTTTGTTCATCGATGCCGACAGGGAGTCGAGTACCGATATGGTTTATTCATTGACACGGGGTTAGTGCCAAAGCAAGGGGTTTTTTTTGTTTATGGCTCCAGACGGAAGGTCTGGGCCACTGGTTTGTTCATCAATGCCGACCGGAAGGGGAGCTTCGCATTCTGGTGGGACTTGATGAATCAACGTCCCCAAATGACTTGGATAATAATTTTTTTCCCTTTCTCTTTTAAAGAGATATTGCATAGTCTCACAGGAGATCTAAGAAACATTCTTGTTCTGCCTGAGGCGGGGGCTTCAGCTGCTCATCGAGCTGGGGAAGTGGTGCATGGTATAGCTTCAAGTGTCTTGCATTAAGAGGTGGAAATTGAGTCTCCCCCCTATGGTTGATGACTACATATGCGCCTCCTTCGTAGACCTTCTGGATGACGTATGGCCCGAGCTAGTTTTCATTCAGCTTACCCTTGTAGTTGGCAGCCGTGACTTCTCTTCTTTTGACCATCACAAGGTCACCTTTCTTGAATTCGCGTTCCTTGACAAGCTTGTCAAAGGCGCGGGCTATGCGGGCCTGGTAGACCTGATTATTCTGCTGGGCCCGGAGTCACTTCCCTTCCAAGTCGGAGAGCTCCTCCAGTCTTCGCTCGATGTTTGTTCGGTCGTCTCCGATCAAACCATGTTGAATTGCGACCCACAACGAGGGCACTTCTAATTCAATGGGGATGACTGCTTCGGAGCCGTATACCAAGGAGAAAGGTGAGCAACCCGTCGGGGTTTTATAGACTATGCGGTACGCCCAAAGTGCATCGTACATCTTATCTTCCCAGTCCTTTTTATTAGAGCTGACAGTCTTTGCCAGGAGGGTACAGAGTGTTTTATTGAAGGCTTCAGCCAACCCATTTGCTTGCGGGTTGTACGGAGTGGATGTCCTCCAGTCAATCTTGTACTTTTCGGCCAACTTGTAGACCTTCTGATTTCGGAAGTGACTTTTGTTGTCTGATACGATCCGGTCGGGAATGCCAAATCGAAATATTACATTTCTCCAGATAAACTGGGCTACAATTTCTCCTGTGACTTCTTTCAAGGATACAGCCTCTACCCAGCGGGAGAAGTAATCTATTATTGCCAGGATATACTTGCATCCTAAAGAGGATGGGGGGAATGGACCCACCACGTATGTCCCCCATTGGGCGAAAGCCCAACTGGGTGCTGTTGGATGTAGCTATGTTGGAGGCCACCTGGGGACCGTGGCATGCTCTTGGCATTTTTGGCACGACTTGGCATATTTGCAACAGTCGTCGAACATTGTCGGCCAATAGTAGCTGATAAGTGCTATATTTTACATCATAATTTACATCACATCCATCATCTTTGAGCATTAAATGGATAAAGTTGTGCAACATGAGCATTAATTATATTCTCACACATTATTTGAGTCTTCATGCATTTTATCATCTTTTTGAGCTTAAAAGACCATGTGAGAAATATTTAAATATTTGTACAATTATTTTAGAATTAAATAGATTGATATTTTAATTTTCAGGAAACGGCGACCTAGATCAGGGCGCTATTTAATTAACGACATCTTCAAGGGCGCGTCTGCAGCAAGAAGCGACAGTGTCACAGGCGTCAATTCATTTGAAAGAAGAAAGTGGAAAAAGAAAAAAAAAGAGAAAAGAATTAGCGCCCGAGATGAGGTCGCTAATCATTGAAAGGACGCCCAAAGTGAAGGTCGTCAATTCCTATTTTACGAAAAATGTGGAAATAGCAAAATAAGGAAATAAGAAACTGACGCCCGAGTGAAGAGACGCTACTTCAGGAAAGGACGCCCTAGATTAAGGCGTCATTTAAAGAAAGAACACCCCAGATGAAGTCGCTATTTCAAGTTCAACCAGAAATGGCAACTGCAGTTTCCCGATCGAAGTCTCCTTCCAATTTTCAAGTTTATCCAAGCCATATTCAAGGAAAGGAGGACTCCAAGGATGGAAAGAAGTCTAATTGGGTGAAGTTGCATTGCTAAAAACCTAGATTTGAGTGGATTTGGGAAGTCCACGACCGTGAGTGACCAAAAACCCTATAAAAGGATGTCATGGTCGCAGGGTTACGGAGAGAATAGTTTGGAGATCTGCCTTAGGGATTAATTTTGAAGCCTTTCCTTTCATCTTTTACAGTTAAGTTCTTCATCAAAGTTCTTCATTTTTAAGTCTTCTCCAACTTATTTTTCTTCCTTGTCTCCTAATTCTTTCTCATTTTTATGCTATAATCAGTTTTTCAAAACTCTATCTACGGTTTTTACTGTTCACCCAATTTTCATACTTTCTGTTCTTCATCATTTTTCTCAATCTTCCTCTCATCTTTTAAAGTTGTTGTCTTCATCAAAGTTCTTCTATTTTCAAAGATCTACATCTTCTTCTACCTCATCCTCCAATTCCTCACCGTTTTAAAGCTATAGTCAATTTTCTAAAGTTCAGATTTTTAGAGTTCTGCACTGTTCATTCGCGACCACCTCCTGTTCATCCTTATTTTTCTCCATCATCCTTTTGTTTTCTGTCTTTGAGGTCTTCATCAATCTTCTTCATCTTCTCAATCTCTACAACTTTCATGTTTTCCATTTTTCCTAATTCCTTTTTCTTTTAAAGTTATTCTTCCTCCAATCTCCCTCTGTTTTCACTATAATTTCTTTTACTACACTTTTTCATCTCTTCCCACCGATCCTCCTTCTTTCTCTTTGTTTACAGCACACTCACACACACATCACATATACTTGGTTTTGCAATTTTTCTTCCACCTTCCTCTCTTCATCTCCTATATTTCATCCATACATCCCGTTGGCGGATCTTCATCCATTAGTCTTCTCACGGCGTCGGCATCCAAAGCGGGGCGATCTTCATCCAAGACTTGGCAAGGAGGCGGCGTTATTCTTCATGCTTTGGCTATATTTTCTTTTCTCTTTGATGTTCCCATGTTGTAATTTTCATAGTGTGACTTTCCATTATCATCTTAATGAAATTCATCGTTTGAGTAAATTGGGTTTCTCTCTCTATCTCTTCTAATTTCTCTTCTTAAAACCCTCATATTCTTTAATTAGTTTTCTTGCACTTTATTTTCCTTAGTTTCAATCTCACTCAAAATTCCATTTTCAAAGCATAAGGTGTTTTTCCAACTTGATAAAATAATGATTTTTCCTCGTGGGATCGACTCCGCTTACCACTATATATTTGATTTTCCAATCTTTTAAAGTGAGTGAGTGTAAATACTTTGAAATTGTGGCACGGCTTTCTTAACGACACTAGTCGATGCGCATCAATTTTTGGCGCCGTTGCCGGGGAGGAAATTAATTTTTATGTTGAAAAATTCCTTGTGTTTGATTTGTATATAGTTTTATTTATTTTTCTATTTTATTTTGCAAGAAAAATATAAAAAAAAATCAGAAAATCAAAAAATTCAAAGAAATTCAAAGAAATTCGTACCTGAAATTCCAAAAAAAAATCTGTCACAGGAAGCGTCGCTAAAGCCCAGATCTGTCACAGAAAGCAGAAATTCAGAAAAATCCAAAAAAATCTAGCGTCGCTAAAAGGTCAGTATACGTAGGAAAAGGTCCTTTTTGTGAAATTCTAAAAAATTCTGAAAAATTCTAAAAAAGTCAGAAAACAGAAAAATTCATCATGTTAGCATATCTCCATCTTAGTTGCATTACTTTCATGCATTTGTGCACTTAGTTGTTCTTTTATTTTTCATTCTTTATTTACAACATCTTTTGAAAAAAATTTCTCTTCTCATCTATTTCCCCTCCTTAAGGGCATTAGGATCTTTACACCCCTCTTGGATTTGGAAGGACACTCCATTGAGCATTCCGTCTCTTTGGACTTGAAATTCCATTTCTAAGACCTCCATAAGTCCCCGCACCCGTGGATTCCCTCACGGACGCCGGGCAGGTTGTACCACGAAGTACCTTGGAGTTATAGTGCCCTTAGAAGGTTTTCCTAAAATAATAATAATAATAAAAATCATCATCATTTTCGTTGCATAAATCATTCATATAGGAATTCATTCATTGCATCTCAAAAAATCTAAAAAAAACATCACGTTGCATGCATTATTCATATAGTTGTTGTTTACCTTACATTGAAAACAATAAAAAAAATTAAACATAAAAATTAAAAAAAATAAATGGGTGAGAAAACACCAACCTTTGAGTGGGCTCATAAATTCAATGAGGTGGACTATTTGGCCCATTTTCTTGATCCATTCTTTGGGCTATGAATCTAAGCTCCTTCATGCCACCTTATTATCAAGATCATAATGACATGTGGGCCAGACAGGCCCATTGTGTTGATAATTGCTCAACTCAACCTTTATCATTCACCCACAATGGCCCGACCCATTACAAAAGCCCATACTCTTGGTCGGCCCACAATGAAAGCCCATCACTCATGGAGGGCCAACTTCATTCCTTTAACCAAGATCATATCTAATCCACTCAATTCTTTCATGGGCCCTATAATTCATCTTACACCCAAGAACAAGCCCAAATTTTCTCTCCCTCCATGCCTTCTTATGATTCTTATGGCGGAGGACAATATAATAATTCTTGGGATTCTTATCAAGGTCCGGCCCAAAATCATCCTGATCAATTCTGTCAAAATTGGGCTCCATCTTTAAATAGCTTTCATGATCGAGCCCACTATGGAGCACAACCCACATCCTCTTCCCTACCTCACTATCAATCTAATCGTTATTCAACTTCTTATACTTTGAACTCTGCTTCTCAACCTACAAATCTCTCTCCTCCTTGCCCAACTCTCAAAAAGAGGAGAGCTTTGATCAATTGTATCAATTCATCATGGCTCAAAATCAATCCATGCATGCCCAACTAGATCAACTTATTGAGACCAGCAAGGGCAGGGAATTGGATCAATTACCTAGCTACTCCAATACCAATTCTGATTACCAACTTTCATAATTTGACAATACTGAAAGCTTTTATGAACCCATGATTCTCCATGAACACCATACTCAAATCACGCTATATCATGTGGAGAATATGGATGAGTCATATCAAGAAGTTTTAACGGGAGCTAGCTATAGTTATGATGATAACCAAAAGGGTGAGTTTGAGGAGCTTGAGTTTAGTTGCCCTTATGAGGAGAGTTCTAGAGAAGTTGATGATCGCAAGTTGGGGGGGGTGAAGAAGAAGAATTTAGTATGCAAGTCCATGATCAAAGTCCATTCACTTCCTTTCTTGAATTTGAGGAGACCTTGTTCCAGAGGAAAGATGAAGAGGATGTGCGAGTGGAGAATGAATTGAGTAAGGCCATTAATGATTTCTCTTGGGTAAAGGAGGAGGCGGGTGCCGTTCATAACTCTCATCTCGATTGGGCAACTCTAAATCAAGGGGAGGGTATTGATTTGATAATTATTCCTGACATCGGTAACTCTCAATTTGTGTTGAACACTTTCATGTTGGCCGATTTGTCTGATTCCATTAAACCTTCCCAGCTTCATGATGTTGAGGAGTATGCATCTTTCACTATTGATTCTCCTAAGCTCCTTGACACTGATCCATTGCTTGAAACTCCTCTCCATTTGATCCCTTCTCACCTCACTCATGATCATGAAATATCTAAAAGTGGGGAAGAACACAATATTTTACTTAATAATAAGGTCTTCATTAATGTTTTCAATACATATAAAGACTACAAGTTTTAAGAAAAAATTTTGATTATTAATCAAGGGGATCCTTTTGGCCTAACTAATTCATCATGGTTTTTACCTCAGGCCACCCCATTACGAGTTAGGTTGTTAATTCATACATTGCATGATCAACCAAATTGTGATAACAACCACTCTAGCCCCTATACAATCATGCTCAATATCATCTTCTTGTGGTACAATGTTTAGTTTTTCAATGACAATGAGATAACGTGGTGGCTCATTCTTAAATCCACATGTTGGTTATAGAGCTTGCACTTTTGAGCTTTCATACGTCTGGCTGAAGACGAAAAATTTAGCGCTTCTGGGAGGCAACCC
This sequence comes from Amorphophallus konjac, assembly GCA_022559845.1. Classification (NCBI taxonomy): domain Eukaryota; kingdom Viridiplantae; phylum Streptophyta; class Magnoliopsida; order Alismatales; family Araceae; genus Amorphophallus; species Amorphophallus konjac. The sequence continues at coordinate 320,660,204 of CM040119.1, read as the reverse complement.
AAGGTTTTTGTTATTTAATGTTTTTGTTTAAGTATGTTTCAGTAGCCAGGATAAGGTCAAAGGAGAAGAAGCTGTTGCCGTCTGTTGATGGAGTTCAGCCCTGCACACCAGGTTGTCTTTTTCCTACTCATCAAATTTTACTGTTACATTATTCTTTCATTTCAATTTTACATGCCATTGAGGACAGGTCATTCAAGTTGGGGGGAGAGGGAGGAAAGAAAATTTTCATTGCATATAGTACAATCTGGTAGGGATTTTGCATGAATTCTTGCATAATATTTTTTGTAAATTTGCATGAAAGATGAAATTTTCGACTGAGTTTTATTATTTCATGCTTGAATTGAAAGTAATTCTGGATTACAAAAGGCTAGGGAGAAGGTTGAAGGAAAATTAAGTTCAATATAGCCATGAAAAATTGATATAAGAATCTTTTTAAAATTCATACGCACTATTAGAAAAAAATATTCACTATGCACTCTGATGAAGCAAGATAAGATAAGCCTTCTGTTATTTTGGGAACCGTATTTGATACTCTGCACTTCTTGAGGAGGAGATCTATTTCAAGAAAAAGTTTTTTGCCAAATTTTATGGAAAAAAAGAAAAGAAAATGCAAAGGCATAGAAAGATCACGCCATGAAAAATGCCCCTGATCTAAGTAACCGGGCCTGCTTCACCTAAGACGTGTTGAGGTTCGCGCAAAAAGGTGAAGGGTAGTGCAGCATTATTGTTGTGCAAATGAGAAAAAAAGTTCCAAAGGGACAAAAGAAAAAGGCAGACAAAAGCTAGTATGCTTAAATGCTCTGATCTGAGAGGTGCAGGGTTGAAAGGTACTTACTTAGAATAACAAATGGGGGATGCAATTATCTTAACTGCAGATTTAGAATTACACATGCACAAGTGCTATTGAACTTTGATTTGTATTCTTAAGTCATGTGCTTTAATTTCCAATCTAAGGCTAGTATGAGCATTAATGATTCTGGATTCCTAATCTTCGGTTGATTCTATGAAGGGAGAGCTGGATATAAGAGTATGATCTTTGTGAACTCTTGTTGCTCCTTAATTTTGATTTAATTGTATTACAAAGGGATTAGCAATGAGTAAGTTAGGGGGTGTGATAAGTGCTATATTTTACATCATAATTTACATCACATCCATCATCTTTGAGCATTAAATGGATAAAGTTGTGCAACATGAGCATTAATTATATTCTCACACATTATTTGAGTCTTCATGCATTTTATCATCTTTTTGAGCTTAAAAGACCATGTGAGAAATATTTAAATATTTGCACAATTATTTTGGAATTAAATAGATTGATATTTTAATTTTCAGGAAACAGCGACCTAGATCAGGGCGCTATTTAATTAACGACATCTTCAAGGGCGCGTCTGCAGCAAGAAGTGACAGTGTCACATGCGTCAAATCATTTGAAAGAAGAAAGTGGAAAAAGAAAAAAAAAGAGAAAAGAATTAGCGCCCGAGATGAGGTTGCTAATCATTGAAAGGACACCCAAAGTGAAGGTCGTCAATTCCTATTTTACGAAAAATGTGGAAATAGCAAAATAAGGAAATAAGAAACTGACGTCCGAGTGAAGAGGCGCTACTTCAGGAAAGGACGCCATAGATTAAGGCGTCATTCAAAGAAAGAACGCCCCAGATGAAGTCACTATTTCAAGTTCAACCAGAAATGGCAACTGCAGTTTCCCGATCGAAGTCTCCTTCCAATTTTCAAGCTTATCCAAGCCATATTCAAGGAAAGGAGGACTCCAAGGATGGAAAGAAGTCTAATTGGGTGAAGTTACATTGCTAAAAACCTGGATTTGAGTGGATTTGGGAAGTCCACGATCGTGAGAGACCAAAAACCCTATAAAAGGATGTCATGGTCGCAGGGCTACGGAGAGAACAGTTTGGAGATCTGCCTTAGGGATTAATTTCGAAGCCTTTGCTTTCATCTTTTGCAGTTAAGTTCTTCATCAAAGTTCTTTGTTTTTAAGTCTTCTCCAACTTCTTCTTATTCCTTGTCTCCTAATTCTTTCTCATTTTTATGCTATAATCAGTTTTTCAAAGCTCTATCTACGGTTTTTACTGTTCACCCAATTTTCATACTTTCTGTTATTCATCATTTTTCTAAATCTTCCTCTCATCTTTAAACGTTGTTGTCTTCATCAAAGTTCTTCTATTTTCAAAGATCTACATCATTTTCTTCTACCTCATCCTCCAATTCCTCACCGTTTTAAATCTATAGTCAATTTTCTAAAGTTCAGATTTTTAGAGTTCTGCACTGTTCATCCGCGACCACCTCCTGTTCATCCTTATTTTTCTCCCTCTTCCTTGCATTTTATGTCTCTGAGGTCTTCATCAATCATCTTCCTCTTCTCAATCGCTACAACTTTCATGTTTTCCATTTTTCCTAATTCCTTCCGCTTTTAAAGTTATTCTTCCTCCAATCTCCCTCTGTTTTCACTATAATTTCTTTTACTACACTTTTTCATCTCTTCCCACCGATCCTCCTTCCTTCTATTTGTTTACAACACACTCACACACACATCACATATACTTTGTTTTGAAACTTTTCTTCCACATTCCTCTCTTCATCTCCTATATTTCATCCATACATCCCGTTGGCGGATCTTCATCCATTAGTCTTCTCACGGCGTCGGCATCCAAAGTGGGGCGATCTTCATCCAAGGTTTGACAAGGAGGCGGCGTTATTCTTCATGCTTTGGCTATATTTTCTTTTCTCTTTGATGTTCCCATGTTGTAATTTTCATAGTGTGACTTTCCACTATCATCTTAATGAAATTCATCATTTGAGTAAATTCTGTTTCTCTCTCTATCTCTTCTAATATCTCTTCTTAAAACCCTCTCATATTCTTTAATTAGTTTTCTTGCACTTTATTTTCCTTAGTTTCAATCTCACTCAAAATTCGATTTTCAAAGCATAAGGTGTTTTTCCAACTTGATAAAATAAGGATTTTTCCTCCTCGTGGGATCGACTCCGCTTACCACTATATATTTGATTTTCCAATCGTTTAAAGTGAGTGAGTGTGAATACTTTGAAATTGTTGCACGGCTTTCTTAATGACACTAGTCGGTGTGCAGCAGTAGCCCAACTTTTTGATTTCAATTTTCATTTTCGGCCCAGCCTGGTGTGCTCCGGCCGACCCAGCATGTACTTCTTTCATCACCCTCCAAGCTTCTTCTATTGAGAGGCATCGAAGGAGTATCTTTTTCTTGGCATCCGCCATAATTCAGAATAGGATTCCGCTCCTCAGTTCATAGGAGTCTTTCATTCGGATCAACCTGATCTTTTCTTCCCTTTGTTTGGGCAGTTGCTGGTGTTTAAACCATTTCAGGAGGGGCTCACGCCAGTCAGGTGAGCCGACCGTTTCTGCAGTAGCCACTTCAGGCTCTTCTTCACCTGTGTCTTCCTCTATCATGCTGGGGACCTGCCATCTATTGATCACCCGTATGTTGAGTAACCCATCAGGCGGGACTGCCAGTGAGCTTGCTAGCTTTACTAATGCATCGGCCTGTGCATTCTGACCTCGGCCAATGTACTTTACTTCGACCAAGTAAAACTTCTACATGAGCTATTTTGCCTTGGCATGGTAAGGCAGCAACTCAGCTTTTCGGACTTCAAATTGTCCCTGAATTTGTCTGACGATCAGCATTGAATCCCTAAACACTTGCATCATACATATATCCAACTGGAGGGCTAGCTGAAGACCGATTATTAGGGCTTCATATTCTGCTTCATTGATTGCGTAGGCTTTATTGATGGAGCAAGAGGTGTGTAACACCTCTCCTTCGGGGGATTTGAGGACAACACCCGCCCCTGCTCTTATTCTTGTTCGCCTAGACGGGGCTGCTTCTGTTCTCGACGCACCGTCGAAATATAGCTGCCAAGTGGCTTGCTGTATCTGGCCCACCTCCAAAGTTTCATCTTCAGGGAGCTCTGTGATCAGAGGAGAATTTTCAGGTACTGGGTGTGCTGCAAAGAAATCTGCAATGGCCTGGCCTTTGATGGCCTTTTACGGCACATAAGAAATGTCAAACTCCATGAGAATGACAGCCCATTTGCGCGGTCTCCCTTTCAAGACCGACTGGGAGAGTATATATTTGACCAAGTTGGCCCTGGATATCAATGTGACTTCATGTGACAGCATGTAGTGCCTCATTTTCTTGGCTGCAAACACAAGAGCGAGACAGACTCTTTCAATAGGTGTGTATTTTGCTTCGGCCCCGACCAATCATCAACTGAGGTAGTATAGAGCTTGTTCTTTTCCTTCTTCATTATTTTGGGCCAGCATTGCCCCCAGAGAACATTCAGTGGAAACTATGTACAAAATCAGCAGCCGCCCTTTAACAGGTGCCCCCAGGACTGGCGGGGTCTTCAAATATTCCTTCAGCTGGTGAAAAGCTTTCTGGCATTCTTCGCTCCATTGGAATGGGGCATCCTTTATCATTAACTTGTGAAACGGTTGGCACCGCCCCGACATGTTCGAGATAAACCTACGAACGTAGGCTAGCCGGCCTTGCAACGACTGTAATTCTATCGGATTCCTCGGAGGAGGTAGCTCCTGAATAGCCTTGATTTTTGCGGGGTCTATTTCAATTCCCCGATATCTGATGACGAAGCCCAGGAATTTTCCGTTGGAAACGCCAAAAGCGCACTTTATCGGGTTCATTTTCAGTTCATGCAGACGCAACCTTTCGAATATAATTCTGAGGTCAGCCAGATGATCCTCCCTCTTCTTGGTTTTGACGACCAAGTCATCGATGTAACATTCGACTTTGCTATAAAGCAACTCATTGAATATTTTTGTCATTGCCCTCTGGTAGGTGGCACCAGCATTCTTGAGGCCGAAGGGCATCCGCTTGTAATGGAAAATCCCTTTAGGCGACCAAAAAGTTGTGTGGATTCTATCATGCTCTGCTATCCAGATCTGATTGTATCCGGATGACCCGTCCATGAACGACAAGGCCTCATGGCCGGTGGTGGCATCGATCATCACTTCGGTGATTGGCACCAGAAAATCATCCTTTGGACATGCTTTATTCAGGTCTCAAAAATCCACACAGATTTGGATCTGGCCATTTTTCTTCTTGATAGGCACAATGTTTGCCAGCCATGTGGTATATCGATTTTCAGCCACGAAGTCGATGTCCTTCAGTTTGTCGACCTCTTTGCATATTTGATTTGCTAGTTCGGGCCTCATTCGCCTGGGCGCTTGCTTCACCGACTCGACTTTAGGATCAATGGCCAAGATATGCTGGACAATTGCAGGGCTAAGGCCTAGCATCTCCTTATAATTCCAAGTAAAGCAGTCTCAAAATTCTTTGAGTAGCTTCACATACTGCCCCTTCTCCTCAAGTGACAAGAGGGCACTAAGGAAGGTCGGCCTGGGATCACTCTCAGTGCCGAGGTTTATTTCGACTAATTCATCGACAGTGGCTTGACCGCCATCTTCTATTTCCGGGGGAGCCGACTGTAGGTCTACAAAGCCTTCACCATCTTCTTCAACTTCAAGGGCCTCATAGATGTATTCTTGTCTTGTTTCGCCTACCGGAGGGATTTCAGTTTTGCCTTGTTTTGAACCGGTCGGCTGTTGGTCAGGCTGGATGAGCAGCCCTGGCACTGAGTGTGCACACACTGTGCAGCTTGGATGCTGGCTTATGGATGTGGCATCCTCAGGGACAGGATGGCTTTCTTCAACCTATGGCTCTTGTGAGTCATTGCTGGGGGTTGCAGTTGGCTCCATGGAGATGGATTCCCAACATTTGCATGGAGCAGGAACCCCACGATCATTGTGCGCCTGCGCCCGGGAGGGGCTTGAGCCTTTCAATTCCGCCGATGGTTCAGCTATTTCATAGTCTTCTATGTATTCATCATAGATCGCCCCTGGGGTCTCTTCACTTGTTACAGTGTAGGTTGAAATCATATTGACTTCTTGATAATCTTCAATGGAGAAACCCAGCCCTGGGTGTTGAGTGATTTGCAGGAGTCTTCTGTCCATGTTCGGGGGATCCCACAATTCTTTGAACATCTTCTTCTGACTGGCAGGCTGACAGAATGGGATTTGTTGTTTCTTGGCCAGCTTGACTGCGCGGTCAATCATATAAGGGAGTCCCATGATTGGGATGAGTGGGTCTCGCATCTCTTCGGGGAATCTACAATCATCATCCCCTTTGACAGGCAGCTCCTTGGCCACATAGAATATGGTAGGCTGACCATCAGGATTAGGAACCTCTATGATCTTCAACACTTTGACTGTTTGGCAGTCTGTGCTGGCTGCGGGTTTGACAACTCCAGGCGGGACCTTAATGTCCCCAAGCAAGTTGGCAGGGTTTGGTGTCCCCGATTGAGGGTAAATGTTGAGTTGGCGAACTCTGGGGTCTCCTTCTTCTTCGGAGAGGGATGACACCTCTAAGGGAGCTATATAGCCAGGCGGTGGCGGGGGAAACCAGTCGCCGGATTCTATTTTCTTCTTTCCCTTGTCCTTAGCTGGAGGACCGGGCTTCTTCGACTTCTCTAGATACATAGCTGCATCTGACAAGTGACATTCGAACACCTCGAAAGGGTGTAAGTCGGCAAACACTCTTCCTTCTTTCTCGCCCCGGGTGTACTTTATGCATTGGTGGAGAGTAGAAGCTACCACCTGACTTTTATGCAGCCATGGTCGGCCCAACAGTGCTTTGTATGACGTATCATAGTTTATTATGTAAAACTGCACTGTGGTGGTGAAGTCGCTAAGCGAGAGTTCAAGCTCTGCCATACCCATGGAGACTTCACATTTCTGGTTGAAGCCAGCAATTCTCATATCCCTGACCTCGATCAGGTACATATCAAAATAATATTTCTGATATATCCGAAGACTGCTGCCCCCGGGTCAATCAGTACTATGCTTATTGGTTGTTTGTTTAGATGCCCTTTCATGTAGAGGGGCCTGTTGTGGTTGGCGGAAGGCAGAACCATGTCCTCCTCTGTAAATGTCATCGCCACCAATGGCTGGGCTTCAACAAAGCAGCTTTCAAAGTATGCCGGTGTTTGTAGGGTCGTAATGACAGCTTGCCTTGTTTCTTCATCGAGGGAGAGTATATCCCAGGCGGAGAAGTGCACAAGGATTCTTTTCAGTTGCTTTACTATTCTGCTGGTGCTTCTGACGCTAGTCCGCCTCAATTCTTCGGGCCTTTTACACTTGCCCCCAGGGTGCTCTTGAGAAGCTGGCTCGGGAGGTGGTTCATCTTTTCCTTCTGGTGCCACTTGGGCTTGTTGCACTGGTCAGGCCTGTTGTGCCCCTGTGATTTTGATGATAGCAAACACTATGAGTCAGCATTGCATATCATTGCATATCATTGCATATCATGAACATCTGTGTCTAAATGATAGTTCTGTTTTGGGCATATGAATGTGTTATATTGTATTAGTGCAGACATACAGTTCACTCGGTTGCTTTATGCTGTGTTTCACTGGTTCATCTTTGTTCAAAGTCCATACATCCATCTGTTGATATTTGAACAAGTCTGTACAGCATCATCGTCTCATTCAGCGTCCCATAAGCATACGCAAAGTCTGTACAGCGCCGTGTTCACATGCTTCAAAGTCTGTACAACATCCTTCGCATGCACGTGTCCGTCTTACTCAGCGTCTCTGTGCATGCATTGTGTCTCTCTAAGTCTGCACAGCGTCATCGTCTCATTCAGCGTCTCATGCTAAGTCTATACATCTGCTTGCCTTGCTTCGTGCAAAGTCTATACATCGCTGCATTTCACACGTTCGAAGTCCATACGTTGCCTTGATTCATGCACTAAGTCTGTACATCGGCAAGTCTGTACATCGGACCAAGCCTTTGTGCATTATCGTACATCGACAAGTTTGTACATCGGCAAGTCCATACATTACCTTGATTCATGCAGCGGAACTGAGCAAGTCTATACATTCCTCATCTTTACCTATGCTCAGTGTTTTAGCACTTTCACCAAGTCTGCACATTCCTTACAGCAAGTCTATACATTCGCTGTGCATAGTCCATGAGCATGTCTATACATTCGCTGTGCATAGTCCATGAGCAAGTCTATACATTCGCTGTGCATAGTCCATGAGCAAGTCTGTACATCAGACTAAGTCTGTACAGCCTGTGTGTTTCATCATCATTTAAAGTCTATACATTCCTATCTTTACCTACGTTTCCTAGTTTTGTAAACACACAAAGTTTGTACACTGCATTGCACGAGCTGAAGTCTGCACATTATCTTGTTGCTGGAAAGTCTGTACATTGCATAGCATGCATGTGTTCAAGTCTATACATTACTGCTGAACGCAAGTCTATACATTGGTTTCTGCTTTGTACGCACACTCAAAGTCTACACATTGCATGTTAGCATACTCGCACACACTAAGTCCATACATGAGCAAAGTCTGCACATTGCTGTCTTTACCTATGTTCAAAGTCTGCACATTGTTTATACATTACACGCAGAGTCTACACATTCATCTGCATGCCTGAGCATCCATTGTTGTTGTGCATACTTTGATAGATGTAAAGTCTATACCTTGCTATCTGTATTTGTGCACTCCTTCGATATAAGTCTATACATTGCTTCATACATTGCACGAAGTCTGCACATTGTGTGTTGCTATGCTCATACATCATTTTAGTAAGTCTGCACAATGGTGCACGTTGAGTCTGCACATTCATTTGGCATATCAGTGCATCCATTTGTCATGCCATAGTCATGCATACATAAGTCTGTACACACTTCAGTGGTTAAAGTCTGAACATTCTTCAGTGAAGACTGTACACACTTCAGTGCATATGTGCATCTCCTTCAAGATAAAGTCTGTACACTCTTTATTTCTAAGTCTATACATTCTATTGCATATGCATCTTTCATACTAAGTCTGCACACGGCGGTCTTGAGTTACCCAGCAAGTCTGTACATCTCTCTAATATTCTCTTATGACTGTTTGACAGGTATATCCTTCGAGAAGAAAGATGTCTGGGCACGTGATCCGAGGTTGGCACCTGGCACGTGATCCGAAGATAAAGAGGGTACAAGCCCTGCACACGCCCTAGCTGCTGCTGCTATAAATACGAAGCTTCTTCCTCAGAAGAAGACTGATCGAGCAAGAGAGATCGAGAGAGTAGCAGAAGAAAGAAATAAAGAAGAAGAGAAAAGCAGAGAGGCAGAGTGTGAAAGCTTAAGAAGAAAAAGGGAAGAGAGAGCTTGCAGGAAGAGAGAGGCAGAGAGTCGAAGAGGAAGAGAATAAGAAGACTTCGTTCTTATGGCATTTGGATCAAATCCATGCCAGATTGCTCCTTGGCGAGCTACATTATTGTGATTTCATTTCCAGCTTTCTGATTGCTGTATTTTCGTTTATTGTTTTTTTTTCTTTTACACTTCCTTGGCTTTGTTCTTCCGTTTCTCTGGTTGGAGATTGAGGTTCCTCCTGTGGTCTCAGGAGAAGGGAGACTTGTTCTCTGGTTTGCTAGTGACTATGTGTCACTAGTGGTTCCCTCTGGTGTGGAGGAAGAGAGGTCCGTGACCTCTGGTTTGCAAGTGACTAGGTGTCACTTGTGGTTCCCTCTGGGTTTCAGAGGAAGGGAGACTTGGGTCTCCGGTTGTAGGTAGTGGTTGCTACCTGTGGGTTCCCTCCTGGTCTGGAGGAAGAGAGACTTCGTCTCTGGTTACTAGTGACTGTGAGTCACTGGCGGTTTCCCTCCGATTGGGAGGAAGAGGGGAGGTTGTTCCCCAGGTCAAGCTGTTAGGCAGCATTTGTTTGCAGATTGAGTCTGTGGTTCTAGCTGTTGCTAGTGGAACCTCACTCCGGTTTGGAGTGAGGGGTGGACGTAGGTCTGTGGACCGAACCACCTAAAAAATCTTCTGTGCAGTGGGTTGATTGCTTTCCTTTGCTTCCGCTAGGTGAATGCATAGGTGCGCTCCAAGTGCTTGCTTACAGGTTTAATAGAAGAATTGATTAGCTTTTCAGTTTGCTTAAATTTGTGGAGTGAGCGAAATTTTAAGAGAGCAAAATTGTAATTTGGGCAATTTCGAAGAGGGATACATTCACCCTCCCTCTGTATCCGGGCCTTGCACCCTATCAATTGGTATCAGAGCGGGTCTCTGACTTTCTAGATCCGACGATCTGTAGAGGATCCTGCTGGCTTTCGGTGCATCTCTGTCTTCTGCATACAGTTTTGAAATTGCTTGATTGATTTGCCTTCATGGCTCATCCACCGATTTTCGAAGGTATGGATTTTAATGTGTGGTTTAAAAACTTGCATATGTTTGTTACTACTATCAATCCCGATCTGTGGAAACTAATTTCACAAGGTCCTCATAGATTACCAAGGAAAGAGTCCAAATGGACTGACAGTCACAGATCAAGGCATGAAGAGAATTAGACAGCTATGAATCTAATGAAAGCAACTACTGACAAGGCCTTACATTCTTTCTTTCATGACTGCAGTTCTGCTAAGGATATTATGGATATGCTGAGGCGAGCACACAGAAGAAATGTGGACATCTGCATGATGGCTAACAGAAGTAATCAAAGTAGTAGCCAAAATGAACGAGAGAATGATGATGAGCTAGAAGAAAATGAAGAAGAAGACGAAGATTATGTCGAGGATACTTCGTCACATGTAAACTCTGACACTGATAATTTTTCTCTGGAAAGTATGATTATGTTGAATGAGCATTTGATTGAGAAATACAATAATGTTAAATCTGAGGATAAGAAATTAAGAAAAGAACTGTTGTATCAGGTCAGAAGTCTGAAAGTTGAAAATGAAAATCTAAAGTCAGACATGAGTCGAGAAAGGAATGAAATGAACTGTTTGAAATCCGAAAATGAGAGTTTAAGAAATAAACTCATGTAAGAAAAGGATTCTTGCAATACATGTGTTGTTTTAAGAGACTTGATAAATGATTTTGATTCTGATGATAATCTTCAAAAGGAATTAATCAAATCTCTGAAAGAAGAAAATAAATCATTACTAGAATTGAAATCTGAAAATGAAAAACTCAAAAATCAGTCCAAAGAATTTGAACACAAATCAATGAATCTTGAAAAAGAAAATAGACTGATTTCTGAGAAATTGGAGGCTGAAAAAGTAATGAATCTAGAGCTTCAGAAAAATCTCAACAAACCTCAATATGAGAAACAACATGGAATGTTTTATGAATGTCAGTTTTCCTCAGATGATTCGGTGGTTGATGATGAAATCCTGGAGCAAAACAGTAAATTGAAAGAGGAAATCAACACGCTGAAATATTTAAACACCACTCTGTTAGATAGGTTGTTGACAATGGAAAAAGGAAAATGTGTGCTGATAGAAAAAGAAGTTAATAACGAACATGAACTTAAACAGGAAATTTCTACCTTGAAGAGCCTGAATGATGCTTTGCATCAGCAAGTTATTTCCTGTGAAAGTGAGATTGCTGGTTACGAAGCTAACACTGCTGATTTGAATTCTGAAATTGAAGATCTAAGAAACTCTCTGTCAAAATTTGTCAAAGGAAAGGACAATCTGAATAAGCTTCTTGGAAAGAGTGTTAGTTTTCAGAGAGAGGGACTGGGTTACAATCCGACAAACAAAAGGAGTAATGGGAACAAAATGTCTACTGTGTTTGTAAAAGCTTCTAATCAGAACACAACCTCTGCTCCTTCTGTTTTACAATCTACTGCACAAAAATCCACTGTCAGTTCCAAAACTGTAGAACAAACTCAAAAATTGAAAACGAATGAAAATCTACAAAAAAAGGACAAAGACACTTCTGTTGGTACAAAGAAAGCTGCACACAAGTTACATGATCTCTCACACACTCATATTAAAAAGGGGTCATGTTATTATTGTGGAAGATTCTGTCATATGATGCATAACTGCTATATCCTGAAATCTGATGAATTGAATGCTCATAATAGAATGAAGAAAAATTCAGGAAATACTCATATGCATTTTATTAAAAGCTCATCCAAGAATCAGTTTGTGCAGAAGAGGCAACTCAAATGTTCCCATTGTGGACGATCTGGTCATGCTAGACATGATTGCTGGTTCTTGAAGAAGAATGAGTTCAAGGCTCCTAGAAGAACCACTGTTCCAAGGGGACCTTATGGTCATTTATCTGACAAGTCTAGTAATATGACTACTAAATTCTTGTCAGGTTTTCATAGAAGAAATTCTTTTGCTTGCTCTCACTGTGGAAAGCATGGCCACACAGTCAAGGACTGTTGGCACGCTCAAGGTGGAAAATTCAACTCTAAACATGTCAACCTTCCTACAAAAGAAAATACTTTTGGTAGAAATAATGTTGCTTTTAAGGAAAAATCGCCTGCTTGTTTTGAATGTGGAAAGTCAGGCCACCGAGCTTCCGACTGCTGGATGGCTAGATATGGAAAATAATATGTTCATGCTAATAATAGAAAATTTCATGTTAATGCACAAAAATTTCATGCTAATAATTATGTGCATAACAAGAAATCAAAGCATGTTGTTTCCTGTTATTATTGTGGGTAATTTGGGCACTCCATGACTGTCGTTTAATGATTTTTGATGACTCAAAAGCCCAAGGACTGTGGAAAGCATCCATCAAAGGTGCTATTAACCATACAGGACCCAAGACTGTTTGGGTACCTGCCCATGCCAAATAGTATGCTAACCTGCAGGTGTGCCTTGAGGGCTGAAGAATAAAAGGGGAAATATTCCAAGGCACTCAAGAATGAAAACCCCTTTCTGAACTTTTCAGGTAAATTCCTTGCACTTCCTGTTCTTAGAATTACTGCATAGCATGTTAGATCTGTTTTTGCATATTCATTCATCATCAACATTGTCATATTTGAATTCTCTGAACTCTTCCCATCTGAAGTTTATGCTTTGCACTCATCACTGTTGATGGACATTGCCTGATTAAGAATTCTCTGCAAACATCTGTATTTCACATGATTTGCTTTTTAATGAAAGTCTGAATTTGCATAAGCAGCCATTGAAAAATCTGATGCACTTAGGACTGTTGGTATTGCATTGTCATGCATGACCACCACGGTATATCAAATGGTAAGCTACTAAAAGGCAGGTAAAATCTGTCTGGAGGTTCTTACTATGTGTGAGATGGTCCTTTTTGGACCAAGTTCTCCGCCTAGTACCATGGGTCATATCACTTTATAGGGCAGTCTGACTGAGCATAATTTTTAAAATCATGTGCAGTGCCTTAATTGCATATCATGCACTTTGTCAGGGGGAGTTTGTCTGATGTTGCATTTGTAGAGTAGTGCATGTCATAAAATTTGAAAAACCTAAAAGGATTTTCCATTGCATCTAGACAGGGGGAGCATTCCTGTTTGATCACTTCTTCACCTCTTGAACTCCTTCTGTCTAGCAATCTGATCCATTCTCTTGGCAAATATGTGGTTCACTTGAATTCCCTGCTGTCTACACTTGTGTAGCTATTCTGTCTGAACTTCAGACTCAGCTATTGATTTCTAAACTGCACTGTTCTAATGTTCACTCCTTGTCTCATCATGATTGCTTTCTACTATTCTCTCAATAAAAATGCTTTGTTGACTCCACTGATTTGCTGCAATGTCAATGTTGATTCATCCGAATGAGGAAAGATTTTAGTCAGTGCACCCTAATCATAAATCAGAAATATTCTGAAAAGAAGACTCTTCTATTATACTGGCTTAAGAATGTTTTGATAAATCAAATTGATTTAAGTCTAATGTATTTCCCAAGTCTAGATTTAGAATTCTTAAAAATATCTGAATCATCATGCTTAATAAATCTTAACCAATTGTCTCATGAACTTCATGCAAAATCTTCTGAAATCTGAAATTTTAAAAGACATGGCTATCTTTGGTTAAGATACATGTAGAAAATATTATTCTTAAACAATTAAGTGTACTGAGCTTTGTTTGAAAAACTTGAAAATATGAGAATGAAAATTATGCAAGAGCAATGACTTTGGTCACAGAGAAACTGAGTTCTCTATCAAAGAAATAGAGCAAGCCCATGTCATAAAGTGCCATAGTTACCTCTCTTTTAAAAAAAATGTTTGAAAATCTGGCAGAGCAATGGCATGGCTGTGTTGAGTAACTAGGGATTTTGGTCTCTGATCAAGGTGTCTCCTCATGTAAAAAGACACTCCAAATTGCTAACTCTGTTCTCTTTGAGAGGCAATATGGTTGTCACACTGAGTAACTGGGTCACTTCACCTAAGACGTGTTGTGCCCCACGTAAAAAGGTGCTGACTGAACCAAACTTGCTCAAGAAAAATAAGTGCTGATCAATAGAAAATTCTGAAAAACTAAAGACAAGTTCAAACACATTTATCTCTATTTAATCTCAATATTATCTTGTGTAACTTCCATAGGAGTCATTGAATTTAAATGAGTAAGATGGAAGGAGGTTAAACATGAATCTCAGATGAGGTGTTGGTTCATTTCTATTAAAAGGTGTTTCAGATATGAGTATTGAATTTTCTTGATAAACTTTGAATACATCACTCTTAAATCATGATGGTAAGTTTAAACTCATTCATAATCTATTATAATTGAAGAATCTGAAATTCGTTTACAAAGATTTATGAATTTGGTGTGCTAATGAAAATCATTCTTCCTCATTTATTCATTGTGCTTACAGATTGTGATAATCCTTGAGTGCCCATGTGTTTTTGCTAATAGATGCTTATCTCCTCTAGACATACCTCAACTCTTTTCTGGCTTTAAGGGGGAGATTATCCTGCTTGTCACTTCTTGGCTATCCTTCACATGTTATGCATGATCTTTTCTGGCTGGTATAGGAGAGCATACATCTGCAACAAAGTCTTGATTTGTGCATCATTGTATAACTGCCTATGTGTCTTTCATGTCTAAATGACTGAGTCAAAGACGGAGTATTTTCTTTATTCATGTCACGTATGCTTGTATTTCTCATCTCAAACTATTTTCTTTTTGATGAAGTCAAAGGGGGAGAATAGTTTGACATGAGTCAGTGTGACTCATAGTGTTACCATCATCAAAAAGGGAGAGATTGTTGTGCCCCTATGATTTTGATGATAGCAAACACTATAAGTCAGCATTGCATATCATTGCATATCATGAACATCTGTGTCTAAATGATAGTTCTGTTTTGGGCATATGAATGTGTTATCTTGCATTAGTGCAGACATACAGTTCACTCGATTGCTTTATGCTGTGTCGGTTGCTTTATGCTGTGTTTCACTGGTTCATCTTTGTTCAAAGTCTATACATCCATCTGTTGATATTTGAACAAGTCTGTACAGGATCATCGTCTCATTCAGCGTCTCATGAGCATACGCAAAGTCTGTACAGCGCCGTGTTCACATGCTTCAAAGTCTGTACAACGTCCTTCGCATGCACGTGTCCGTCTTACTCAGCGTCTCTGTGCATGCATTGTGTCTCTCTAAGTCTGTACAGCATCATCATCTCATTCAGCGTCTCATGCTAAGCCTATACATCCGTTTGCCTTGCTTCATGCAAAGTCTATACATCGCTGCATTTCACACGTTCGAAGTCCATACGTTGCCTTGCTTCATGCACTAAGTTTGTACATCGGCAAGTCTGTACATCAGACCAAGTCTTTGTGCATTATCGTACATCGGCAAGTCTGTACATCGGCAAGTCCATACATTGCCTTGCTTCATGCAGCGGAACTGAGCAAGTCTATACATTCCTCATCTTTACCTACGCTCAGTGTTTTAGCACTTCCACCAAGTCTGCACATTCCTTACAGCAAGTCTATACATTCGCTGTGCATAGTCCATGAGCAAGTCTATACATTCGCTGTGCATAGTCCATGAGCAAGTCTGTACATCAGACTAAGTCTGTACAGTCTGTGTGTTTCATCATCATTTAAAGTCTATACATTCCTATCTTTACCTACGTTTCCTAGTTTTGTAAACACACAAAGTTTGTACACTGCATTGCACGAGCTGAAGTCTGCACATTATCTTGTTGCTGGAAAGTCTATACATTGCATAGCATGCATGTGTTCAAGTCTATACATTACTGCTGAACGCAAGTCTATACATTGGTTGCTGCTTTGTACGCACACTCAAAGTCTACACATTGCATGTTAGCATGCTCGCACACACTAAGTCCATACATGAGCAAAGTCTGCACATTGCTGTCTTTACCTATGTTCAAAGTCTGCACATTGTTTATACATTGCACGCAGAGTCTACACATTCATCTGCATGCCTGAGCATCCATTGTTGTTGTGCATACTTTGATAGATGTAAAGTCTATACCTTGCTATCTGTATTTGTGCACTCCTTCGATATAAGTCTATACATTGCTTCATGCATTGCACGAAGTCTGCACATTGTGTGTTGCTATGCTCATACATCATTTTAGTAAGTCTGCACAATGGTGCACGTTGAGTCTGCACATTCATTTGGCATATCAGTGCATCCATTTGTCATGCCATAGTCCTGCATACATAAGTCTGTACACACTTCAGTGGTTAAAGTCTGAACATTCTTCAGTGAAGACTGTACACACTTCAGTGCATATGTGCATCTCCTTCAAGATAAAGTCTGTACACTCTTTATTTCTAAGTCTATACATTCTATTGCATATGCATCTTTCATACTAAGTCTGCACACGGCGGTCTTGAGTTACCCAGCAAGTCTGTACATCTCTCTAATATTCTCTTATGACTGTTTGACAAGTATATCCTTCGAGAAGAAAGATGTCTGGGCACGTGATCCGAGGTTGGCACTTGGCACGTGATCCGAGGACAAAGAGGGTACAAGCCCTGCACACGCCCTAGCTGCTGCTGCTAGAAATACGAAGCTTCTTCCTCAGAAGAAGACTGATCGAGCAAGAGAGATCGAGAGAGTAGCAGAAGAAAGAAAAGAAGAAGAAGAGAAAAGCAGAGAGACAAAGTGTGAAAGCTTAAGACGAAAAAGGGAAGAGAGAGCTTGCAGGAAGAGAGAGGCAGAGAGTCGAAGAGGAAGAGAAGAAGAAGACTTCGTTCTTCTAGCATTTGGATCAAATCCATGGCAGATTGCTCCTTGGCGAGCTACATCATTGTGATTTCATTTCCAGCTTTCTGATTGCTGTATTTTCGTTTATTATTTTTTTTCTTTTACACTTCCTTGGCTTTGTTCTTCCGTTTCTCTGGTTGGAGATCGAGGTTCCTCCTGTGGTCTCAGGAGAAGGGAGACTTGTTCTCCAGTTTGCTAGTGACTGTGTGTCACTAGTGGTTCCCTCTGGTGTGGAGGAAGAGAGGTCCGTGACCTCTGGTTTGCAAGTGACTAGGTGTCACTTGTGGTTCCCTCTGGGTTTCAGAGGAAGGGAGACTTGGGTCTCCGGTTGCAGGTAGTGGTTGCTACCTGTGGGTTCCTTCCTGATCTGGAGGAAGAGAGACTTCGTCTCTGGTTGCTAGTGACTGTGAGTCACTGGCGGTTTCCCTCTGGTTGGGAGGAAGAGGGGAGGTTGTTCCCCTGGTCAAGCTGTTAGGCAGCATTTATTTGCAGACTGAGTCTGCAGTTCTAGCTATTGCTAGTGGAAGCCTCACTCCGATTTGGAGTGAGGGGTGGACGTAGGTCTATGGACCGAACCACCTAAAAATCTTCTGTGCAGTGGGTTGATTGCTTTCCTTTGCTTCCGCCAGGTGAATGCATAGGCGTGCTCCAAGTGCTTGCTTACAGGTTTAATAGAAGAATTGATTAGCTTTTCAGTTTGCTTAAATTTGTGGAGTGAGCAAAATTTTAAAACAGCGAAATTTTAATTTGGGAAATTTCGAAGAGGGATACATTCACCCTCCCTCTGTATCCGGGCCTTGCACCCAATCAGGGCCAGCTCTTTTTCTTGTACAAATTCGGCGAAGCTTAGGGTGCCCGCCTGGTCTTTGTTTGCTGGGGGAGATACTCCTGAAGGTAAGGCGGGAGCTGCCTTAACCCTCCATTGCTGTTGCAGGCACGGCCATCCGCCCTCTCGGGATGCTAGAAATTCGATAAAGGAGGGAGCCTCCTTACTGCTGGCACGTTCGGGGTAGAGCCCTAGTGGAGGAGGAATCTCCACCCCTTTGACTTCAGGTTGGGGAACTTGGTATGGTGGCTCACCACGCAGCATGATATTGTGGCTATCTTTGGGAGGGTGTCCCCATTTCCTTCCCGATCTGGTAGCATGTTGAGAAGTAGAAGCTTCAGCTTGATTTGCTTCTGCTGGAATGAGGCATATCTCTTCGTCCTCCTCTTCAGAGATTCGGACTGTTTCAAATAGGGCTGCAAGAGTGTTGCAAGATGCAACCAGAGCTCTTCTTTTATTCTTGGATTTCTTCTTCTTTTTCTTCGTAGTCAGGGGCTGCTCTGGGGGAAGCTGGTCCCACATGCCCTGTTCTTCAACTTCAGCTTTAGCTTCAGTCTCTTCCGTTAGTTTCAGCAATTTGAGTTGCTCCCATGGGACATATTCTTTCAGCTGGACTGGCCGAATCTCGGGCTGTTCATATTCATCTAGCCTATTGATAACTTCTTGAAGTCGTGCCACTGCCGAGTTGACCTCTTTATGCACCTGCACAGGGATGTGTTTCTTCTTGTTGCTGGTAAATCTTCTGATAACCAGCTGAGGAGTTTCCTCATGCCAGACGGGGGTCACGACCGGGGACTCCGGTCGAGGTGTGACGCCTCATATATGGACATTCAGACCACGACCAAGCGTCGTCCTTCTTTTAGCTTTAGTAGGCATGGTGTGCCAATTTCCTTCATCTTCGACCGGCGCCAGAATGTAGCCTTCATAGGTATGCTGAGTACATGCTTCCGCCATTTCCTCAGGTAACTACTGATAAATAGATATCATATTGATGGCCACCCCTAGAATGGGCATTTCATGCGGGCGCGGGGGATCGACTTGATGCTCCCCCATTTGTAATTCTCCTTTCTTGATCAAGGACTCAATGATGTCCTTGAAGATATAGCAGTCCTCGATGGGATGCCCGATCATTTGATGATATGGACAGAAGTGAGGATCGTCCTTTCTTCTGAGATCGCCAGGCCGCTTTGGCTCCGGAAGGGTGATCTTGTCAAACTTCACGGCCCATTCAAATAAGAGCCGAGTCTTATCTCGACGGAATGAGTATAGCTTTTTCATTTTGTCCCGTAGGGATGGGCCTTCTCACCGATCGACGGGCTTTGACGGGGGAGGCTGAGCTACCCCTTTCTCCTTTTCCTTCTATTGTTCAAAGGTCTTGAAGTCGACCGTGTGTACTTCTTGAGATGCTGGTCGTTTGTTAGATGACCTGGTCTTTTGGCTTGAAATAGCAGCGGCGGCCGAGTATTTTGAGAGGAATGTCTCGACCTTCGCCACCACATTGTTCAGTCAGTCAAACGACTTGATTTCAGTGCCTATCATTCTTTCTAGCACTTCTCTTCGCAGATTCAGCTTGCATATTTGGACGGCGTCCTCCTAATGCG
Organism: Amorphophallus konjac; assembly: GCA_022559845.1. Taxonomy (NCBI): domain Eukaryota; kingdom Viridiplantae; phylum Streptophyta; class Magnoliopsida; order Alismatales; family Araceae; genus Amorphophallus; species Amorphophallus konjac. Next base: position 320,640,762 of record CM040119.1, on the reverse strand, counting down.
GTGGTCGCCTACACCTCATGCCGAGGTTCCTCCATCTTTTGATATATTCCAGGGTGGACTCATCGCTCCTATGCCTGGTTTCATATAGTTCGGCTACTGTCACCTCCCTTTCGGCGATGTGGAACCTTTCTTTGAATTTTCTTTACAGGTCTGGCCAGTCAATGATAGACCTAGGCTGCAAGCTTGAATACCACTCGAAGGCGAGCCCTGTTAATGTGGGCCTAAAGATTTTTAGCAGGTAGGACTCGTCAGCCGCCAAGTCGCCCATCACATTGGTGTAGTAGGCAATGTGCTCGCGTAGAGACCCTTGCCCATTGAATTTCTCGAACTTCGGAGGCTTAGTAATGCCAGGGGGCAGCCTCTTGGCAGCATGATGGGGAGGGTATGGCACCCTGTACACATCAAATGAGGCGGAGTGGCCATTGCTCCTTTCTGCCAGCTTCATTTCTATCATCTGCTCGACCATGAGTTTGTTCATCACTGCCGGGTCAACCGTGCTTGGATAAAAGTGAGCTTGCTGCATCTACGGTGTTGTCAATATGGCCGCGTGGGGCGTAGCAGGTGCCCCTTGGAATTGGAGGATTGGAGGTTGCGGCGCTGCCGTAATTTGTTGTTGCGGGGGAGCAACGCCCCTGGTGTAGTTATGCACTGGTTGTGGGGCGATTGCCTGTGGCGAGCCTTCAAATGTCTGGCCGCTGCCGCCTAACGTCCCGATGAGGGCTTCGAGCTGTCCGGGCACAGAGGTACGAGCATCCCTCTCGCTCAGCTGCTTTTTTAATGCTTCAATTTCTTGTCGATAGCTTTGTAGTAACATCAACAAGGTTGGATCATTGGTAAAAGGGTTGGGGAGGCTTCCCCGCTCCCCAGATGGTGTTTCTTCAGACGAGGTGGATGGCATTCCACCGTCACCTTCTGTTGTGATTACATTGGCAGTTAAGGCAGCTGGCATCTCCTCTGGATTTTCCATCCCTAAGAGGGTCTGCAATGCCTCGCTGGCGGCCCTTCCTCTTCTTGTGACAGGGCCGGGCCTCTCGACAATCCGGGCGACTTCTTCAGGTTCTTCGGGCAGAGCCCTATAGTGGCTGGTCGTTCCAACCACATTGCAAGTATAGACTTGTATACTTTTACTTCTTCTCCTTGGACATCTGGTCGGCTGAACAGGGAAGGTCGATCTTTCGAACACCGAGGCTCTCGGTGCATCTCCTTCATAGCGGGGATGCCCATAGCATCCTGATTCCGTGTCTTCTCTTCCCACCCGGTCGATTGGACATCCACGACCTTCTTCAACAAAGGTGATGGCCTGCAGTAGCCGTTGCCTTCCTAGGGAGGTGTTCCCGACCCCACGTAGATATCCGCACATGGACTGGGTGATGTCTTCTTCTTCATAGTTAGGGTACTCCATAGACGACGGTACCCTTGCTTGAGCTGGGGGGCCATAAGCGAGCCGATCCCTCTTGGCGGTCTTGCTATGATTCTCATCATGTAAAGAGGCATTCTCCTGTCATTCATAGCCTTGGATAGGTAATTTGCGAGATGCCCCTACTAGCATCTCATGGTTATTCACCATTTTCCTCCTGGGCTTGTTGGTTTTAGCAGGTCCCGGTCGAGTTGACGTTGGTACCCGAGTAGGTTTTGGTACCCAAACCTTCTTGATCTCGGATGGCCTGGGGGCCGGTCCATTCTTCAGCCGACGAGCGACTCCACTATTCTTCCTCTCTATTCTCTCGAGCGCTTGGAAAGAGTTGTGCACCGGGACATTTGGCACAATTCAATCGGGGATTACGTCAGCTCTTCGGCCGTTGAGGTGGACCCAGATGCCTCGATCCGGACCGACATGCCGGTGTTAGAGATCTGGCCCCTGGGGGCGGCAGCAGCAGCATTCCTTCGCCTTCTCCTTCGGCGCGACGCCGTCTTCTTGGTGGCCAAGTCTGTGTGGAAACGAACGTGGTGGACAAAACAACCCACCGTCTTGATCACCACGTGGTCGGAAGTAATCACCGACGGCCCGGCGGCAGTAGGATTGATGGCAACAGCCCCAGTAGCGAGGCCATGGACTTCGACGGGCTTGGGCCCCTCGACCTTCAGGAGGTTGACAAAGGCCACCCCGAGGAAATTGGGGAAGCCAACCGCTGGAGGGAAATTCCCGAACTGCATTGGGACCGCCATGTAGCCCTCTTTGACGTGGCTCGCCACGGCCAGTGGTCCAAATGTAGTAGCCATTGTAGTCACAGAAGTACGACCCTGTAATTGCAAGAAGAGGCTGTGGGACCCCCAATCCGGGTGAAAAGATGAAGGGAAGTTCCAGTACCACCGGGCGTGCCAGACTTGTGGACGCACTTTCGGGACGTCGCTCATTTTTATTAGTTTATTCATCCTTTCGTTCGTTTGTTCGGTTTATTAGTGCGAGGATGTGCCAGTCACCTAGGTGACGATTTATGCGGGCTTGAAAGAAGCACATGGTGCACTCGATCTGACTAATCAGACAATCGTGTGTATGGTGTCGAGACTGAGAACCCGTCGTACCATAAAGGCTACGATGTTAATTACATCCCCTCGGAGAGGAGAAAACCCTTGATTAATCACCGAAAAAGGGGGCCAAATGGCTTAAGATTCATAGTAATGGAAGCGAGAGCAAAATCTCGGATTGCGTTTAAACAAACCCCACATTGCGGCTTAAACGTTCACGAACGTATATATGTCGGTCACTGGCGGACCATTTCTTGTTCGGACGGAAGTCCGTGTTTGTAGCGTAAGAGACGGTGACAAACCGTACAAATGTCTACCGTGAGTACGGCAAGTTTAATGCAAGTGCGGGATTAGATCCCGGTATATATGTCGGTCACTAACGGACCATTCATTGTTCAGACGAGAGTCCGCATTTGAAGCATCGAAGGTGAGGACAAAGCCATACAGATGTTTGCCATAGGTATGACAAGTTTAATGTGATTGCGGGACTAAATCCTGGTAGAAGCGGGTCAGCTTAATGTACTGTTGGCCCGAGACGGTTCAGGACTATGACCATATCGGGAATTCCGAGGCTCACGTCCGATACCGCGGGGCACTCTTGATTTCTCTTCACTGCACACAGTCCGGGGGGAGTGAATTGTTAAGTGTGAAGCCCGAACTCGCCAATGTGCGCCCTCGCACGCGGATCGACCTGCGCGGTCAGGTCGCAGGATTTTACTAATTTCATTTGTTTTATCCATTAGATTCAAGTCTCTTTTTTTTATTCGGTTAATCACTTTCTTTCTTTCAGGCACGCCGGTTTAACATGACAAAGGGGAGCGCCGGAATAAGGCCAATGAATAGTAAGGCACACCGGAATAGAGGGCTAAGAGGGGCGCGCCGGATAAGGGAGCATAAGGGGGCATGCCGGATTAAGGCCAAGCAACGGGCGCGTCAGATTAAGGCAAGCAAAGGGGCGTGCCAGATTTAAGCACTATTCATTCCAAGAATTCAAAAGTGGTTTTGAGTGTGAAGCTATTCCGACGCGGGGGGGTACTGCGTCGGATTAACCCGCGCCGGATTAGGGGGCGCGCCGAGTTAGGCTCTGTGGGTTTTATTTCATTCTGTTTCTTCTTTCTTTCACCCGCAGGTTATCTTGATGATTGATTTGTTCGTCCGAGGGATGGATTGGGTTTGTAGAGAGAAAGTTTAAGTGTTTTGATCGTTTGTTAAGGTGAATTAGCGTGAGAGTTTGGATGTTTTATTAGAAGGGTTTGCTGTGCGAGAACTCAGTGGTTTAGTTTGATTCAGGGGCTTCAAACATATTCTATTCTTATCTCTAGAGAGCTTAGTCTGTTCGTTTGTTCTTATGTGTTCTTATTTCTGACAAAAATTGGGCAGCATCTCCCCCGGACTGAGATTTGCCAGAGAAAATAGAGAAACACCAAATAGATTACTCCGGGGTGAACCTCAGAATGTGGACCTCATGGCGGTCCGATAGCCCAGATGTGAGTGCGGAAAAAGAAGCTCGGGGACTAGCCTTCAAGAGCTCTCACAACTCACGGGTGATGATTCGCGAAGTGGGACGAGTATTTGCAAGAAGATAACTCTCTTATTCATCCACAAACCTGGGGAAGATTGAAATGCAGCAGGGGATCTACCCCGAAAGCAAGAGGAAACAAAGGGGGAGGAAGAAGGGAAAGCACTCACGGAGAGGGGGATAGAGCACAAGCTCTTCCCCCTTTCCAAACTCTCTTCTCACCCTCACCTCTCTTCTTCTCTTCTTCTCTTCTGCTCTCTTGAATCCGTGGAGCCGTGGAAAATAGAATGCCCAGCCGAACCCTTTCCTTCTCTTCCTTTGCCCTTTTTATACTTCTGTTCTCCCATAGAGGATGCCGGGGAGATTTCTTCTGGGGAAGAAAGCTCCCAGAAGCTTCTTTCTATCTTTCCCCTCGACAGAGGAGTTGGTAGCCGGCTCTTTATGACTTCCCAGGGCTTGGCCGACGGATTGTTGGGTGATGTCGGGAGACTTCTCTGCTTCACGCAGCTCTTGGTCCATCTATCTGCGGGAAACAGGGGGCCGAAAGCAAGATGGGACAGCTTCGGGTTAAAAAGGGTGCGACATTGTGCGCATCGGATTAACAACAAAACGAGAATGGCTTGAATAGTAAGGCGTGAATAGTGATATGAATAGTGGCATGAATAGTGCCACGTGAATTGTAACGACCCGAGAATCCGATTACCGGGAAGGCCCGATAACCCGAGACTCGTACCGCCACCCACGAGTCCGAAGACTCGGAAGGGTTAGAAGGATGGTGTGGAAACTACACAAGTATCACAAGTAATTGCAGGAATTAAACAGTTGTAATATTAAGCAGGAAATAAATTAACATTGCACATTATACATGGTCCACAAGATGAAAATAACAACAGTAGTCCACAACTAGTACAGAGACAAGAAAGAAAAGTACAGCTACACGGGGCATACCCCGGCTCTGACCTCTGGCACTACCTCTGGGCACCCGCACCACGCTGCACCCCAGACGCGCTCTCCTAGGGCGGCGCCTCACCTGAAACACGGTGAAAACACGTAGGGAATGAGTCTCGGAACAAGACTCAGTAGGGATCACTCGAACCCTACATCATAAAATGGGAAACCACTACGCTAGGGGTAGGTAAGTACCTCGGAAAGGAAAGCCCTGTGCTCTACAAAACAAAGGCCCTACGGCACCCAAACCGACACACGTGCCACGGTGAGATAACCGAAGCTCAACGGTCGACTCGGCAACCCGAAGGTCGAAAACACACGACTCACAGTCTGTCACTCCGTACCCGACAGGAGTATCTCCCACTAGAAGCACAGCCGGTAGCTTCCCCTGACGTCTTACACCGCGCCGCAGGTGAACCGCCTGGCGTGGTAGCTCCTACCAAAGGCGCGAACACCGTACAAGTAAACTCACGACAAGTGACTAGCTGGGGTCACGCCCGTCGACGTGCGTCCACTGTCCCCAACCATGTGTGTACACACAGACCACGCGTCCTAGGTCTGGCCCTTTGACTGGTTTTCCCCTGGCACTGGACTCTGATTAGACGAGGGGCCCGACGGAAACCAGTCTAAAACCGTCCTCAGGGTAAGCCTCTCCACCTACTCCTAGGTGGGACCACTCGCGTGTAAGCAGGCTACGACTAGTGGAGGGTCACAAGGGAGTAGACTCTCAAGTCAACGGAAAACAGCGTCACAACCGCAGGCGCGAGGAACGCTCCTTGTACCAACACCGACGCACGGCGACACAAGCCGAAATCACCACCTCCCAGGACCCCACGGCACCCTCACGTGTGGCCCCCACATGATGCCCAGTATCAGTCAGACCACCGGTCAGCACAGGGATCGAGACTCGCTCATCCGGGACTCGAATCGGCAAGGGATGGGAGACGCGGTCACCGGAGGACCGCCTCCTGTAGTCGCGGTCTGCTCTGGACCGTAACCACACAGTCGCGGTCCTCCTGGGATCGCGACCACCCTGGCATGAAAAGATGAATGCGGTCATCTGGTGACCGTGTTCATACAGTAGCGGTCTCCAGGAGACCGCGACTAGCAACATCGTGCAACGGTCGAAAACCAGCGGTCAAAATGCCTCGGGGTCCGTGCCGGTCCCCACGGTGAACGCGGTCGCCCCTAGACCACGACCAACAGTCGCGGTCTGTCGTAAGACCGCGGTCGCCCACCGACACTCTAAAGCCCAACGGTTCAAAACCTGATGAAAGCGGTCCCCGCCTGACCGCGACCAGTGAAAACGGTCACTGGTAGATCGCGATCACTTCGAAAAACTGAGAACGGCGAGAAACGGCCGAAAACATCATTCGACGCCCCAATCACCCCCGGGTGATAGGGAAACAAAAGGGGAACTCGTCCCCACGCCCTAGAGCATCGAATGATGCCCCCAAAACTCCAAATGGCACGGTAAAACTCTAGATCAGCGCTCAAACCCCTAAAGCATGCATTTCCCGTCCCGAGCTCAAACGAACCCCTCTCGGCTCCCCGCCGACCTAGAAATCATGGGAAAGGAAAGCACGGAGATAGAGGATTGTCACCCTACCTCGGGGTTGTCCGAAACGTGGCGGATCGCCGCCGATCCTCAAGAATCACTTGAAACTTCACGAACTCCCACGCCCTCACCGAGCACCGAACACCGCCACGATCACCACGCCGCCGCCTATGCCACGACGTCGTTGCCTCGCCGGGTCCGCAGCCGAAGGGGATGGCGCCGGGGCTAGCACCAGAAGAGGGGGGCCGGTCACGGTGGAAGCGCTCACGGGAGAGAAGGGAGGAAGAAGAAGAAGAAAGAGAAAGGGAAAAGAAAAGAAAAAGAAATGGGAATATATCGAAAATCTGATTTTTCGGAAAAATATCAAAAAATAGAAAAATACGTTTCCGGAATCCTCAGAACGCACCGATCGCAACGGTACCACTCGTGCCTAGGTGAACGACCCGGTCCACCCGCAGCGAGCTTCCGAAAAAAAAAATCGAAACCCGTATCGGAAATCGGAAAACACACGCGGAAAAGCCGCGGAACACCTCCGGGCCTCCGAAACAACTCCGGATCATGCCGATCCGAACACGAAAGATGTCCGAAACGAAATTTTGGACACAACACAGCTGGACGATCCGAAAAACTAGATCCGGGACCCACAAAGAGGGATCCGAAAGGTCTGGGATATTACATGAATAGTGATGCGCGCCGGTTTAACACCCCAAGGGAGAAGGGAGCGCGTCGGTTTAAGGAAGCCCAAGGGGGGGTGCCGGTTTAAGGGCGCACCGGCTTAAGTGATGGCCATGTCGGTTTTGGGCTTTATCTCAAGGTTTCGGCCATTCAGACGGCTGTTTGTATTCCCAGAATGTTCCAGTTACAATGCACTACCTCTGTAGTGTTTGGTTTGAAGCCTATGAGCCCCTGTTCAGGACTTCGGATAATTTTTAGCACATGCCAAACCAATGTCCGAACTCTCATGTTTTCTCTTGATTCGGGCTTTGGCATAGCCAGATGGAGAGTCATGGCCACATCTTCTGCTTGAGGGGCTTCCTTATCGGGTAACGAATCACCAAGTGTGTTCCCGTCCTGATTGGGCGGGGTATGGGGTTTATTTGGCATCTCCGTCTTCGACCTGCTCTCGGATGCGGCGACGTACATGCCGTATGATCTTCATCATCATTTTTTGACGTCCACAGCGCCCCTTTGCCGCCATCTTCCTGTTGTGCCCCTGTGATTTTGATGATAGCAAACACTATGAGTCAGCATTGCATATCATGAATATCTCTATCTAAATGAAAGTCCTGCTTGAGCATATAAGTCTGTGCATGTCATGATCTAAGTACATGTCTGTCAGCATACGAAAAACTCGGTACAATACACAATTGCTGCATCTGAAAGTCCGTGCATTCGCATGCAAGCATCAGGGCAATTCTAGTTCACATGCATAATAGCATCGGTGCATCAACAGTAGCTGCATGCATGAGTTAGTGCATGGCCTGATCATGTGTGCACAAGATTGGTGCAGGGTAAGCCTTAGGCACGTTGAAGTCTGTGCGTTTATGTTCCATACAGTCGGTGCCAAGTTTGCTTCATGTTTCATATACTCGATGCATTTCATTGCTTGTCAGCATATAGAACACACGCACGTAGAGTCTATACATTCTCTGTTGATATGCTTATGTTGTAGTTCAGCAAGTCTGTACATCGTCTATTTCCTATACAGAAATGTTGGTGTATGTGATAAGCCAATGCATTTCATGTCTCGAGCATATCCGTCTCACTTAGCGTCTCACTTGAGCATTTAAAGTCTTTACATCTGCTTGATCATTTAAAGTCTGTACATCGCATCGTCTCATGCATTTAAAGTCTGTACAACCACTGAGTCACAAGTCAGTGCATGTTGAGATCCGTCTCACTTAGCGTCTTATGTTGAGATCAGTCTCACTCAGCATCTCACGTTCTGTCTCACATAGCGCTTCAAGTCTATACATTGTCTTGTTGGTCCAACATAAAGTTTGTACATCGTTTACACTCCACACGACATGAAGTCGGTGCAGCCTTGTCTTGCATGCATAAGTCAAAGTCTATACATTGCATGCACGCACACACAAAGTCTATGCATTGCATGAACGCACACACAAGTCTATACATCCGTTTGCCTTGCTTCATGCAGCGTCTCATGCAAGTATGTACATCGTCTATCCGCACACACAAGTCTATACATTATTTGCAGTCCTGCGTCTCATGTTGCGTCCTACTTAGTGTCTCATGCTGTGTCTCATGCAAGTATGTACATCGTCTGTCTTAAGCAAGTCTATACAGACTTAGTCCATGCGTAAGCCTAGCAAGTCTGTACATTGGTGTCATCTGCACACATGTCACAATAAGTCTGTACACTGGTGTCGTCTGCACACATGTCATAGCAAGTCTGTACATTGGTGGCAAGTCTGTACATTGCTCTGCTTTAGGCACGCTAAGTCTCTACATCGTTTAGTGCATTACATGCATTCATCAAGAGTCTGTACACTTGTTGTCTGCATCACAAGCATTCAAGTCTATACACTCTTTGTGTCTGCATCACATACACTTCAAGTCTATACACTCCTTGTGTCTGCATCACATGCATTCAAATCTACACACTTGTTGCCTGCATCTCATGCATTCATTCTCGTTCTACATACTTTCTCATATATGCACACTGCAATTGATGCATCAAGTCTATACAGGCTCAGCTCATTTATCAAGGTGACTCAATGCATCCTCGTCTGACCTGACAGGACTTATACTCGAGGAGCTTAATGAGGGCACGTGATCCAAGAAGCCAGGATCGTGACACGTGTAGTGCAGCAGGCTGAAATGCTGCCACGTGGTCAAGGCGTTTGGGCGGGAATCGTGGAGAGCACACACCCTATCTGTGCTGCTGCTATATAAAGAGGACTTCTCCATCTGGAGAAGATTGATCGAAGCAGAAGGAGCAGAAGCAGAGAGAGTGCCTGCACGATCCAGAAGAAGAAGAAGAGAAAAAAAGAGAGTGAGAGATTAGCAGAAAAAGAAGAAGAAAGAGAGAAAATTAAGAGAGAAGAGCAGACAGTGAGAGGAAAAGAAAAGAGGGGCAGAGAGGTATAGATCAGCAGAAGAAGAAGAAGATCAGTAGCCTCTGGATCAAATCCAAGCTACATTGCTCCAAGAGAGAGCTACAGTTTCGAGCTTCATTTCCAACTTTCCGTTGCTGTTGTCTCTTGCTTTTGTTTTGCGTTTTCCTTTAAACCTTTCTTCAAGTTATTTGTCAGCAGAGCAAGCTGTGATGCTCAGCGGGCGAGGTAGATACCTCGGACAGCAAGCTGTGATGCTCAGCGGGATAGCAAGCTGGAAATGCACCGAGTTTATGAAACATGAAGCAAACTTGGCACCGACTGTATGGAACATAAACGCACAGACTTCAACGTGCCTAAGGCTCACCCTGCACCAATCTTGTGCACACAAGATCAGGCCATGCACTAACTCATGCATGCAGCTACTGTTGATGCACCGATGCTATTATGCATGTGAACTAGAATTGCACTGATGCTTGCATGCGAATGCACGGACTTTCAGATGCAGCAATTGTGTATTGTACCGAGTTTTTCGTATGCTGACAGACATATACTTAGATCATGACATGCACAGACTTATATGCTCAAGCAGGACTTTCATTTAGACAGAGATGTTCATGATATGCAATGCTGACTCATAGTGTTTGCTATCATCAAAATCACAGGGGCACAACAATCTCCCCCTTTTTGATGATGGTAACACTATGAGTCACACTGACTCATGCCAAACTCCTCTGTGTAGTGGTTTGAATTCTGTATATGTTTCCGTTTGATGAATGCATAGGGGCGATATGGTTTGATTGCACACTGTGTGTTTGATTGTGGTATTGAGACTCCGTAGAACTGAATTTGTTTCCTATTCACATCTCCAAGTGTTTATAGATTTTAATTGAGCGAATTTTTAAGGGGAGATTCATTCACCCCCCTCTGAATCCAACGCACCGAACCCAACAATTGGTATCAGAGCGGGTTGCTATGCATAGGATCTAACAATCCGTAGCAGATCCTGCATCTTCTGTGGTGCATTTCAGAGTGGGTTTCTTGTGCTCGGTGTTTTGTTGCACTGATTTAGTGTCTTGCTTTGCTCATCTGTTTTCGGTGCATCTATCATCTCTCGATGGCTCATCCACCGATCTTTAGAGGTGATGACTTTGATATATGGCTGGAAAAGCTGCATCGGTATGTGAGGACAATTGATCCTGATCTTTGGAAGGTGACAACTCACGGTCCTCATAAATTGTCGAGGGATGTATCTAAATGGACCAATAAGGATAGATTGAAAGACTCTGTCAACTCTAGAGCATTATATTTAATGAAAGCATCACTTGACAGAGCTCTAATTTCATGTGTCTCTTCTTGCAGGTCTGCCAAGGAGATTTTGGAGAAACTAAAGCTTACCAGGAATCACAACACATGTCTGATGGCTAACCGGAGAAATGATCATGAGGAAACTGCATCCAAGGTAAGCTCTGAATCCGAAGAAATCTCGATTGATGATTTATGGGATATAAATGAGGAACTGTCTGATAGATGTGAAAAATTAAAATCTGAGAATAAAAGGTTGAAAAAGAAACTTGATCAGGAGAGTCCAAAAGCTTCATGTGAAAATTGCTTAAAATTGAAACAATCTTATGATGCATGCTTGTCTGATATTCAGACATATAAGGAACAAATCTGCTTGTTAAATAGTGAAAATCAGGAATCTCTGAAAGCAGAAAATGAAAGATTGAAGGAGCAAAATAAAAAACTCATGGTCTGAAATATCATTGTGGGTGAAAAATGGATTGCAATAGAAAGAGATAGGTCAGTGACTCCTTCTCTAGAAGGTGAATTTGAAAGACTAAAAGAAATATTGACTGTCTATGAAAAGGAGAAAGTTGATTCAGAAGGTCTTATTGTCTCCTTAAAAAATGAAATCCTTAAATTGAAGAAGACTTCATCTAAGTCTGTTCAGAATGAAAAATTGGTGAGAGACTTTGAGTGCGTCAGCTCTAAATTGGAAGAATTGAAATCTGAAAACGAAAAACTCAAAAATCAGTCCAAAGAATTTGAACACAAATCAATGAATCTTGAAAAAGAAAATAGACTGATTTCTAAGAAATTGGAGGCTGAAAAAGCAATGAATCTAGAGCTTCAGAAAAATCTCAACAAACCTCAATCTGAGAAACAACAAGAAACATTTTATGAATGTCAGTTTTCCTCAGATGATTGGGTGATTGATGATGAAATCCTGGAGTAAAACAGTAAATTGAAAGAGGAAATCAACACGCTGAAACATCTAAACACCACACTGTCAGATAGGTTGTTGACAATGGAAAAAGGAAAATGTGTGCTGATAGAAAAAGAAGTTAATAACGAATATGAACTTAAACAGGAAATTTCTACCTTGAAGAGCCTAAATGATGCTTTGCATCAGCAAGTTATTTCCTGTGAAAAACTGAGATTGCTGGTTACGAAGCTAACACTGCTGATTTGAATTCTGAAATTGAAGATATAAAAAACTCTCTGTCAAAATTTGTCAAGGGAAGGGAAAACTTGAATAAAGTGCTTGGAATCAATGTAAATTTTCAGAAAGAGGTACTGGGTTACAATCCAGTCATGAGGAAGGTTGATGGAAACAAACTGAAAAATATTTTTGTTAAATGTTCAGAACAAGAAAAGCCTTCTACCTCATCTCCACCTCAGTACAAGGCTAAGAAAATAGAAAAACAGAACAAAAATCAGAAAAAGATTGAAAAATAGAAAATAAATAAAAAGGATTCATTAGTGCATGTTGATCACAGTCCTCGCACACACTCACATGCATCTAGAAAGAAGATGATCTGTTACTACTGTCACAAATTTGGACATCTGATGCATGAGTGTAATTTGATGGAAAAGGATGACCTAGCTGTTGTACAAAACAATCAGGGTAGAAAGCATGTCTCTAGTGAAAGGAAAATTCATTGTTATAATTGTGAAAAAATGGGACATGTTGCTGTTCAGTGCTGGTCACTCGAAGGCAAGAGAAAATTTTATTCTCATGTTAATCATGGCCACCAGAATGCTACCAAATAGAATAAATTTGCTATAATGAACCAGTATGGTAGGTGCTTCAATTGTGGGAAGCTAGGCCATAGGGCAAAAGATTGTTGACATGTTCAGGGAAAGAAATTTAATTCTGAAATTATAAAATTCCCTGCAAACAGACATGATTTTGGTAGAAATAAATCTGTTTTCAAAGAAAAGATTCATGTATGTTTTGAATGTGGAAAACTTGGCCACCGAGCTTCAGAATGCTGGTGGGAAAGCTATGGTAAACCAAAATTTCATGTAAGTAACAGAAATTTCCATGTTTATCCACATAGATTCCATGATTATAATCCTGTTCACATAAAGAACTCAAAGGCTGTTACATCATGTCATTATTGTGGGCAGGTAGGACATTCTATGCATAATTGTCATATCATGTGTTGTGATGATAAATAAGCTAAAAATTTGTTGAGAAAACCTACTAGGAGTGTCACTGTTAATTCAGGACCCAAGACTTCTTGGGTACCTGCTTGTGTGAAATGATTCAGCTGTTGCAGGTGTGCCTTGGTGGGAGAAATAAAAGGGGTTGAATTAACCAAGGCACTCAAGAATGAAAACCCCATGATTGCACCATTTAGGTCAGTTCTAAAACTCTGTGTTTAAATCTCATCATCTGAAATTGTGAGTCAAAAAGGGTGAATTTCATGTTGATCTGTTTGTTTGATTTCTGATGTTCTACTCTTGTCTAGCTGATCAGTCTGCATTCCAGACTCAGCTACTGAATTTAATTCCGCACATATCTGATGCTCTTCTCATGCCATTTATTGCACTGTGTACATAAGATGCTAGATGCACTGCACAACCATTTTTGTAGTCGATGCATACCCTGCACCGAGTTTACTTAAACCCATGTTCATGGTTGTTCATACATTGCATCGAGTATGCTTCTCACATGTTTGTGCATGTACGCACTTTGCACCGAGCTTATTCATGTGTTGCACCGAGTTTGAATGGGTCATTTAGTGCATATAGTCGATGCATGTAATGCCCTGGATCCTTAATATATCTTTGCTGGATCCTTTGCGGGTCTCGTTGGATCTTTGTTGGATCTTTCGGATTGGTTTCGGTGAGTTTCGGTTCGCTTTGGTGGCTTCTGAGTTGAGTTTGACGAGCCATGTGGATTTTTCTCACGTACTAGTTACGGAACCCTACGGTGAGTTTGTTTGTCAATTCTCGAACTCGTGGATGCTACAGCGACGATGTACTCTTCGAGCCGGTCGTTTCGACTATTTTTGCGTATTTTTCTGAATTTATGCATTTTCAGCGCATTTTTGGAATTTTTGGAAATTAGGAAAATTTCCTAATTTCTTTCTTTTTCTTTTCCTTTCCTCTCTCCTCCTTCACATTCGTCGCCGTCGCCTCTCTCTCTCCCGTTTTCTCTCCCGTTCGCCTCCTCGACTCCGGCTGCAGACGGAGGACCTAGAGGCACGTGTTAGGGACGTGATGGAGCTGGCTGGGTGTGCGATGGAGCAAGGATCGGATCGATTCTGGCGCGATCCCGTTCGGTGGATTCAAAGCCGGTGAAATCGGTTCGCGAGTGGTTTTCGGCGTGGTTTAGTCCCTTCGGGGCACGGTTTCTTCGGTGGAGGTAGGGTGACTGATCCTCACTTCTTCCTCTCCGTTTTCCCTGCCATTGCATGGCGTTCGGCAAGGACACGGTCGTGTTTGGGCTTGTTTTGCCTAAACTGTGATTTTCGTGGTTTTTAAGGTCGGCCGGAAAATGGTGACTGTTTGCGGCGTAGTTAGTTTCTAACTGACTGCTGGGATGTTAGGATCCCATCCACGTTGATTTCGTGTGATTTGGTGTTCATTCGAGGCCGGTAGTAGCCCGGGAACCTCGGTGACCCACTTAGGGTGGATTTGTCTAAATCGCCCGGATCTTGTGTTTTTGAGCTTGCATGTGGGGTTTTTAGTCCCCTGGTGTTGTTATTTGGCGTTTAGGTTTGTTTCCCCTGCGTTTCGACGTGAATGGGGCGTGGAACGGGCCGGTTTGACCGTTCCTCTGTTTTCCCGCCGTAACCGATGTAACGGTCGTTCCAGTGGCCGTCACTTGTATATAACGGCCCTACGACTGACCGTTACTTCATCTGAGGTTTTTGAGCATTCTGGCTTCTGGGTGAGTGATGGCCCTAGGGTGACGCATCGCTTCCTTGTAACGCGCCTAGGTCTGCGCGTTACTTCGCTTGTTGTTGCTTTATTTTGGGGTTGAGTCGGTTGGTCTAACGCGCTTGACCCAGCGCGTTAGATGGAAGTAACGCGTCCTGCCCTGGCCGTTATTGTCTGTTTGACCGACATTTGACTGTTGAGGCGGTTCCCCCGACGGATGGGTTGCCATCCGTTATTTTGAGTGTAATGCGCCTACCCCTGGCCGTTGCATTCTGTTTTGGTCGAGTGTGGGTGGCTGTGCCATTGGTTGTAACGCGCCTGTCCCCATGCGTCGTTTGTGTGTAACGCGTCCTTCTTGGACCGTTACATGCGGTTTGGCTGAGGGTTGTGGGTGTTGGGCTGTTCGATGGTGTGACGGCCGTGCCCCTGTGCGTCGTTGCTGTATAACGTGTCTGCCCCTGGCCATTATTCGTTGATTTGTGCTGGGTTGAGGGTGGCTGTGCACGTTGTGAATAACGCGCCTGCCCCTGTGCGTCGTTTGGCTCTGACGCGTCTCCCTTGCCGCGTTGTTTGTTTGTAACACGCCTGGCGTTGCACGTTACTTCGCTTTGGTTATGGGTGGCTGTGCACGTTGTGAATAACGCGCCTGCTCCCATGCGCCGTTTGGCTGTAACGCGCTTAGTCTAGTGCGTTACTTGGCTCGTGCATGTTTTGAGTCTTAGAGTTGGTTAGGGCGGTGTGAGTGACGGCCTATCATCCGACCGTCATTTGGTGAGTAACGGCCTTGGTCTAGACCGTCACATGCTTGTAGCGGTGTAGGGGTGGCGCGTTACATGCCTTGTTCCCCGATTTCCGTGATTTCAGTTTCTGCTTGTCTTGGCTTGGCCTTGTGGTCTGCCCGTTGTCCCATGGATGTCTCTTGACGTCCCATGAGGGCTAAGACTACGTTTTAAGGTGGCCAGGAGTCTTCTTACTTGAAGTAGGGTTGTCTATCCTACTTCTGCTTGTATGTTGTTGGGTTCATGTCAACCTGGTGTGACCCAGTGGTTGACATGTGACCTTGTGTGTGTGTGTCTCGGTGGTTGTATCCGGCTCGAGACACTGCTTCTGGATGTCTTGAGGTGTCATTCTATCTCGATTTGCGTGTCCAGGGGTGTCTGAGGGTTCTTGGTGTTTTCCCTCAGGTCTTCGTGTGTTATTTTCTGTGGAGTGTCGTTTCTCGTGTGGCTTAGGATTAGACCGATTGGCGGCCTGTTCCGCTGTATGTGACGATCTTGCCTTTGAGTCATTCGACTCGGGATCGTTACGTGGTAGGTCTAGTTGCCTGGTCCTGAGTCTGTGGCGGTTGTTTAGCTGCCTTGCTGCTTTGTGGTGCACGAGACGGGTCTTTCTTAGACTGTCTGTGCTTTAGCACCTGTGTTTCGGAGTCTGTGCCTTGTGAGCCTCCACTAGTTGTAGCCCTAGGCTTTTGCCGACCCACCGGGAGTGGTGGAGGGGTTTTCCTATTGCGTTTGGTACGTACGGTTCTTAAGCTAGTTCCGTAGGCCCCGGCCAGCGGTAGCGTCCTACCGAGGGGAATACTAGCTAGAGGCCTGGCCTAGGTAGAGGTCAGTGTGTGCACACGTGGTCAGGGACTGGGGACTTGCACCGACGGGCGTGGCCCTGACTAGTCACTCGCAGTTGGTGCTGTAGTCTTGTGCTGTGGTACCATGTTTCCTTGGAACTGTTGTTCCTTGGACCTGGTTCTTGGTGTGACTTGTCCTTGGGTGACATGACACTTGTGGCGCAGTATAAGTCGTCAGTGGACGCATCTGGCTGTTCTCTAGTGGGAGGGTGCTCCTGTCACCTGGTTCGTGACTCTCGCGTTTTCTTGCGCGCTGTGACCTTTGCGAGTTGCCCTTTTGTGGCCGTACTCGAGGTCGGTGTTCTATCGTTTGCATGATGTTCTAGTCATGCGTGGGGCTGTGTACACGACATTTCCAGTCGTGTTTGTTTGTGTTTTCGGTGTCAGTGTCTGCCTTCGCCTTTGTTTGTGGCTGACGGATTAGGTTACCCTACTGTGTGAGTTTGGGGTCGACCGTCTGTTGCCATTTGGAGTAGCTTAGGGTGCCGAGTTCTCCTCGGTGGCCGTGTTCCGTGTTTTACGGCCTCGCTCTTCTTTGTTGTTGAGCTCCCCTTCCTCTTAGCATGTTCCCTACTCCTGCTGTACCTGTTCTGTTTACAGCTTTGTAGTGTAGCTTTTCCTGCTTTGCTGCACTCGTTGTTTTGTTGCTTCCGTTGCTCTGTGCATTTTCCAGTGGGGATCCGCGTGACCCCTACTGAGTTTCTGTTTAGAGACTCACCCCTACTTTTCAGGTGGATTTTGCCTTCTGCCTCTGCTGTCCTTGGTGGACCGCGTTCGCTGTAGCTGCCAATTGTACCTGCGTCGGGCTTCCCCCGACTCCTGTGTACGTTTCTTTCTGTCAGACTGTACTGTGCTAGACTTGTTGTCTTTCCTTTTGGACTGGACTCTGGTGTATAATTGTATAATTGTAATTATTAATGAAAAAGTAATTTTATTTCTGCTACTTTAGCAAACCGATCTAATGAAATTTAATTACTTCCTGTTATATCTGCTGGCTTCAATGTATTCCACACACTCCTTTTTCCCTTCGGCGTTTTCCCGCGCTTGGGAGGCCTCACGGGTCCCATGTGGTATCACGTGTATTCGGTATTTTTACCGGGTGCATCGGGTATCCGGAATCTGGGTCGTAACAATGCATGTGTCTAATGTCTGCATATATCATTTGCATGACTATCAAGAAAGTCGTTCAATGCATATAGGACTGCTTTGCACTGCATCTCTTTGCATAACCCTAGTATATCAAATGGTAAGTGATAAGTGTTCATTTCTTATGATAATCCATCGCATGAACACCATTTTATGTGCATATAATTAGACAATTATGCATATTTCATAGTTAACCTCAACTCCGCATTTAAATTGGAGCTTTCACGTAAATTGATTAATTTGGTAATTTTATCTAATAATTTGAAGTTGAGGGCCATGAGCATTAATTCTCCATTGCATAACTATGAGCATTTGAGATTTATGTGCACATTATGGTAATTTTTATGGACTAGATTGTAATTATGTGTGTGCAGGACACCGAAGGTAATTGCAAAAGAAGCTGGGGGCAAAACTGTCATCACCACTTTGACCAAGTCAAATAAAGAATTCAAAATATTTTAGTTGGAGGGAAAAGAAAGTTCAAAATTTTGAATTCAAAGTTTGAAAAGGAGGAATCCAAAGTTTAAGTTTGAAAAGGAGGAAAAAGACATTCAAAGTTTGAATTAAAGCGGAGACATGATGAGCCTTCGGAAATGGGGTGCCTAAAGTCCAAGAAAGGGGGTGCCCACCTACTTTTTCTCTTCCACATGCATCATATTCCACTTAAATCTCAACCATCCATCTCCTTTTGATACAATCTCCACCCTCCATCTACCCAACTTTTCCTATAAATAGCCCATGACAAGGAGGAGAAATAGGAGTTCTTTTTTTGGAGTTCTTCTTTTGACAATTTTCACCCTCTCCCTCTCACATCTTAGGTCACCGATTTCGCCATCTTCCGTTCCTCTTCTCTTCTTGCTGTCTTCATAAAAGTTCTTTATTTTTAAGTCTTCTACATCATCTTCTAATTCCTTCTTATTTTCAAGCTATTTTGTATTTTTCACTGTGCTGTCCTGTTCATCTATAAACCAGTGTTTCTCTCTGTTCTTCCCCTTATTTCTCCCTCTTCTAGTTATTTTCTGCTCTTAGTTTCTTCATAAAAGTTCTTTCTTTTTAAGTGTTCTACAACTTCTTCTTCTACACAATCTTCTAATTCTTTCTGGTTTCGAAGTTATTTCCCATTTTTCAACTTGATGTCCTATATTTTTACT
Source organism: Amorphophallus konjac (assembly GCA_022559845.1). Taxonomy (NCBI): domain Eukaryota; kingdom Viridiplantae; phylum Streptophyta; class Magnoliopsida; order Alismatales; family Araceae; genus Amorphophallus; species Amorphophallus konjac. Next base: position 320,622,095 of record CM040119.1, on the reverse strand, counting down.
GTTCATCCGAGGTGCAAGCTTTTGTTATTCCTCCATTTTGAAGCCCTTCTGCTCTTCTTTGCTATCTACGTTCTTCATCAAAGTTCTTCCCCTCTCCCTCCTCTTCAACTTCTTCTTCTTCAGCATCCCCTAATTCATTTTGGTTTCAAAGTCATTCTCCTCCAAGAGCGACTTCAACGACGAAGGTGACTTCCTCCAAGCGTAGACGACATCTTCCGCGAGGTGGTTCGTGATCCAAGGCCAAGAGAGGACGCCGCCGTCATCACCATTGCTGCTACCATCTCTAAACTCTAGACTTTTCTTATTCTTATTGCTTTTGTGTTATTTCACTTCATTGTAATCTCGTTACGTCATTAGTGTAATCTTGTTTCACATTTCATATACTCTTTTTTTTTAAGTTAATGAAAGGAGTTGTTCTTTTGATCTAGTTCTTGCTATTCTTCCCTCTCTACCCCCTTCTTCTATCTCTTCTTTCCACTTCATGCAATTATTTTCTGTAGCATAGGCACATAGTCATAGGCATTTTTAATTAATTGTTAGAATCATTCTTTGTTTCATCACTTTTCTTCAAGCAATCAAATCACAAATATTTTCTAAAGGAGTCCAAGGTTTTTAACTTTAAAAATCTCTTCTTCCCTGTGGATTCGACCCGTGCTTGTCATAGTACTACATTCTCTTTTGATCATTTTGTGCGAGTTCGGTTTTAAGATTGTTAGCGCGTGTGTAGTAACGACATACATTTCCGCGTTATCAGTAAGTTACTAAAAGGTAGGTGAAATCTGTCTGGAGGTTCATACTATGTGTGAGATGGTCCTTGAGACCAAGTTCTCCGCCAAGTACCAAGGGTCAAGCCTTCATATAGAGCAGTGTATTGCATATCATCAAACTTGAAAAATCTGAAAAGAAATGACTTATTGTATAGCATAATTGTTGCATCTTGGTGTGAGGGGGAGCTGAGAGTTAAGTTCAGTACATTGAATCTTTTTCACTCCTCATAGTCCCCACTAAACTCATTCATATTCTTTGACATCAGATGCTCTTGGACCTTAATGCCTATTGCTATAACTTCTTATCAATTGCTATCATTTCCCTATCACCTTCACTGAACAACAGTTTTGTTTCTGGTTTAGTACATTGAGCTGTGATTATTGCAATTTTTCATTTATAAGAATCACACTTGCAAATTGAAAGGAACTAAATGTTTAACTTTTATAAATTAAAGAGTTAAGTGTCTGCACTTCAGAACTTGAGATAAAAGAAAACCTTTATAGCTCTTAATCTCTGTCTCATGGTTAGAATAGAAAAAGTTTTTTTTAATGCCTGAACGTGTTAAACTGGAAATGTCTAGAAAAGGTGAATAAGAGTGTGTACTGTTTTTAAATAATCACTCTAAAAGAAATCAGGGCGGCAGTAAATAAGATCATCAATGTAAAGAGTTGAACACAGTGATAGAGTAATGGCTGAATTGCACTGAGAAACTGTGATCTCCTCCAAAAAAGCAGGAGAATTCATAAGTCATGAAGTGCTTCAGACTATCTCTGTTCATAGTGTCAAATCTATAGGGGGAGTCTTCACCAAGTAACTCAGGATACTAGCCTCTGATCAAAGTGTACCCTTAATGTCAAAGGTGAAAATTATTCCTTGTAGGTCTTGATCTGAAATAGATCTAGTAGTTTATGCCTAGTAACTAGGGGTACCTGCCTCTGATCAAGGTGTACACCTAATGTCAACCGCATAAATGCCACTGGTCTATTCACTTAGCTCAGTTTCTGAAAATTAAAAGGTGAAAAATAAACTGCTGTAACCCTTTGAAATCAAAAGTCATTGAGTGTAAATTATTTTTCTCAATACATATTCAAGTTATCTTTCTTGAACTTCCATGGTTAATCACAAAGGGTATTGTTTCTGACTTATCTATTAAAACCATGTGCCCTAAATTCATTGCTATAAATGGAGTGTATAACTCTTTTTCAGTGGTCAACTGCTTTACTCTATCTTTATCACTATTAAACCTGAATTCTTTCAAGACTGTATATTGCTGACTCTTATGATTTAACAGTTGTCTATAATCATGCTCGTTTTCTGAACCAATGCTTCAACTATTGTGTAGTGACCCCTTACCTTATTCATGTTCTTTCCCTCCTATCATGTGTTTCATCCATTCATATTCCTTTCTCAAAGGGGGAGAAACAATTCAGGGGGAGTTATATATTCAGGGGGAGATTGGGTTGTTCTAAGGGAAATCTGCATGCTTACTACATTTAGCATTCATGTTGTGCCATATAGGGGGAGACTTTCATCCAATCATTGTATGCACATTTGTATTTCTCATCTCAAACTATTTTCTTTTTGATGAAGTCAAAGGGGGAGAATAGTTTTGCATGAGTCAGTGTGACTCATAGTGTGCCATCATCAAAAAGGGGGAGATTATTGTGCCCCTGTGATTTTGATGATAGCAAACACTATGAGTCAGCATTGCATATCATGAACATCTCTGTCTAAATGAAAGTCCTGCTTGAGCATATAAGTCTGTTCATGTCATGATCTAAGTATATGTCTGTCAGCATACGAAAAACTCGGTACAATACACAATTACTGCATCTGAAAGTCCGTGCATTCGCATGCAAGCATCAGTGCAATTCTAGTTCACATGCATAATAGCATCGGTGCATTAACAGTAGCTACATGCATGAGTTAGTGCATGGCCTGATCTTGTATGCACAAGATTGGTGCAGGGTGAGCCTTAGGCACGTTTAAGTATGTGCTTTTATGTTCCATACAGTCGGTGCCAAGTTTGCTTCATGTTTCATATACTCGGTGCATTTCATTGCTTGTCAGCATATAGAACACACGCACGTAGAGTCTATACATTCTCTGTTGATATGCTTATGCTGTAGTTCAGAAAGTCTGTACATCATCTATTTCCTATACAGAAATGTTGGCGTATGTGATAAGCTAATGCATTTCATGTCTCAAGCATATCCGTCTTACTTAGCGTCTCACTTGAGCATTTAAAGTCTGTACATCTGCTTGAGCATTTAAAGTCTGTACATCGCATCGTCTCATGCATTTAAAGTCTGTACAGCCACTGAGTCACAAGTCAGTGCATGTTGAGATCCGTCTCACTTAGCGTCTGATGGGGTCATCACCATCCGTCCTGGCACTCTCGGCCCTTCTCGTCAACCCGGAGGCGTACGTCATGGTCTAGCCATTTATTATGAGTCCTATGTTGTATTTCTTTATTTTTATTGAGTCATATCATTATAATTTCCCTTTTATTAGACTCATGTATCTAGGTCTTTGGTTTATTTCCCTAAGTTTGAGTCTCTTTAGGCTAATTTAGACTAGCTATTGGGCTCAACCCAGTGGACTTGGCCCATGGGCGCCCCTACCTTGTTGGTTATTAGTCAATGTGCCAAAAGTCAGGGTCTTATTATAAATTGTGGGATCCCTATAAATAGGACCCCACTCTCACCATTTTGACGTAATAAATCAATCAATGAAATTTGAAATTTAGTCCAACCTTATTGTTCTTGTGGTGAGAAGCCATTAGAGTGGAGTGAGAAACTCCCCCTATCTCTCTCTTTCTCTCTCTCTCTCCTCTCTCATCTCTCTCTCTTCTCTCTCTCTCTAAGGAGAAGGGCGCCCCCAACTCTCTCTCTTCCCCTCCCAACCACCTCCACCCTCCCACCTACCTCCATTAAATCCTCTACAACTTCCCATAAGCCATCATTACTTCCCCCTAGTCCCAAGAGACCCTCCACCAATCCACACCCCACCCTCCAACCCCCAACTACCCATTTCCCTTCCCCAAGCTTCACTCCACCTTCCCAAGGCACCCCTTCCCATCTCCAAGACCACCATTAATCACCCCACATTAAGGGAAATTCAAACTCACATTCCCTCAACCCACTTGTGCCCCCCTCACCTTCCCTCTTCTCCCTCCAAGCCCAAATTCGCAGGTCCTCTCTCACCCACTGCAAACACCAGCTTCCAGACCCCATTCTCCCCCATCCACACCTTGGAACACCCCCTCCTAGACCCCCTCACAGCCAGGGCTCTCCCCACACTCATCCACCCCCACTTCCCCTCCCATATACCCCATTTCCCCCCATCATCTTCAACCTACAGTTTTCAGTTCGCAGGCAGCAGAGGAGTGTCTAGTTGCAGAGGCTGCCACATCTTCACCAGGAAGCTTCAGAGGGCATACCATATATCGTTGGAAGCGTCTCCCAGTCAGGTTTCCAACGGTGGTGGTCCCGTCGACTTCCAAGATCGGAGCTGATCGGAGGAGGTGATCTACTACGACTGCGCAAGACTCCTCAGGTAGAGGATCAGAACCTGAGTGGAAGCTCTTCCACGGCAATTCTAGTGGGAATCTGGGCAAGAATTCTTCTACAAACATCTTCCTTGACCTGTCGACTTCCAGAATCAAGAAGCAGAACTCCGATCGGCACCCGTTTGCAAGAGTTATCAATTTCTTCCTCCAGGTGCTCGGATCTGTTTCCTGTCAGTCTGCTCCGACCCTCCTTCCTTGTTTGAGGTCTTCCCATCTACTCCGGCATCATCTGGCACTCCCGTTGCTTGCGTTACGAAGAGGACTCGACCACGATTCCAACGGTACCAGCCGCGCTCAAATTTAAGCTCTGGAGTGCCCGTGGCGACATCTTCTTCCTGTTGTTGAGAATCTGAAGCAGTCTAAATAGAAGAACTATACCTTGGTTCGAGACTCTGCCTCGACATGCACTGGCAACCAAAGAAATTAGAAACATTCTGACGTCTTCCTGATCCAGTTACGAAGATTTCCCCACTAGTCCCGTCATCAGAAAAAATCAGGAGAGGTCATAGAGGTGCCATCTTCGACTGCTAGTCCCTGATTCTAGAACGTGGACGATTCGACCTCGGGCTCTTTTCTTGCTTATAGTTTGAATTCACTCCTCCCCGCTTGGCCGGCTGAAGGCCCCTCCCTGCGTGGAGGTAGTTTTGGTTGTAACCACACAATCCCCACCCCAAGATTCCCCCCCCCCCCTTGCATGGGGGTAGTTCATGTAATAATTGCACTCGCAGGTTTGAATCTTCGTCGACGCGGCATGCGGGTGCTTCCCCTCGCCTCCCCGCTCGCCCCCGTCTCCGACCGGAGTCGATTTCTTCAAACCGGCTAGGTGAGAACTCATCCCTTGCTCTCATTCATGCTTGTTCATTTAATATTCTCCAATTGCGCTATCGGTTAGGGAGAGAGCGCCCGATCCTAAGGCTCCACCATCTTTGTACGACCACCGTGGGTGTGACTGAGTGACCCACGCCCTTTGGCCATTGCCGACTCATTGAGTTGGATATCCGTTCCCCAAGGGGAGGTTTACCTTGGATGTTGCTGGCCCTCTACCAGCAAGGGTCTTGTCCCACTTCCTTGACTCGGCATCCCCGAGTTACCCCCGGGTTGAGTGTGTGCGCCATACTAAGGTCCGCTTACGTAGGCTTCTTAGCCTTGTGATTGTGCTTGCATACTTAGGTCCGAGGAAGCATTGGTCTTGTGACTATCACCCCACGGTGGTGTCACATCAAATTGGTATTAGAGCAAGTTCTAGACTTGTCTCTACTAAGTCTTGTCCTAGGGCCATGGCATTTAGAGTCTCCGGTGCATCAACCACTAGCATGGCTACCTCTCTTTGGTCAAGTCCATACAATTCGGCCCTCCACAAGGGTCCGATCGGTCCACCAACCTTGAACTTCATTCTAGAAGAGGACATTACCTTTGACGGATCACATTCTAGTGATTATACTAGGTGGGAGGCTACCATGGAGAGATATTTTGAAAAGACTTGGGTATATGGACCCGCAAGAGTCCATAAGGCTAAGGGACGATTTCGGGGTCAAGCCAAGAGTAAGTGGGAACACATAGAGGGATTAAGAAGGGTTAGGAGGCAAGAGCTCATTTCCTCATGGGATGATATGAAGGAAGAACTTAGGAAGATCTACATCCCCAAATATTCCCACCCCTCCTACTCAAACACCCCTAGCCCGAGGAGCACTACCACTCCTCCATCTCCACCCGGCAAACTTGAGACCACCTTTAGGCCTCCACCCCCACCGCTCCCAACAAATTCCCTCTCAACCATCACCGCTACACTCCGCCACCAAATCCTATCCCTTAGGACCCAAATAATCCAAGCATCCACCTCCCCACCTAACCCCATGAGGGTCCCCACACCCCAACCAAAACCCCCTTCCACAAACCTCACTATCCAAACCCCATTAGCCCCCACTTCCACCCCTCCACAACCGGCCGATCCTAAGGGGAAGAGACCCCTAACTGACCTGGTTTCCCCAATAAAAACCACCACTACCCCTCCATTTTTCCCTATAAGGGACACTCCCCCCAAGACCGGCCAACCCAAGCCACCCCAACCAACCCATCTCCCACTCCCTCCCCCAAAACTCCCATGTCCTAGTCCCCCACTACTTCCCCTCCCTATCCCAAACCAAGTTTCCCTTTACCTTCCACCCCGGGTGCGCCATGCACCAACCCTCATCACCATACCACCAAAAGACCCTCTCACCGCCTTAGAGAAGGAACCCATACTTGATCCAATAGTGGTGAACACTCCAAACCCACTCCCTACCTTGGAGGAAATCCATGTCCAAGTTGAAGAAGAAACCCCACATGATAATCTTCACCCTACACCACCCTCTCTAGTTGGGGTCAAGCTCATCTTAGGAGAACCCCTTGTTAGTTGGCTAAGAGAGAGCCTAATTAGAGAGATCTCGGCCCATGTTTGTCCTCCCATAGAACAAAATTTTCCCATAGTTCCCTTCTTCTCTTATCACACTACAATCCAAGCATCCTACCAAGTGGAGACCTTAGAGGATTTTCTTAGGGGCTTAACATGGCAAATTGAGTTCACTAACATGTTGACCCCTATGGGCGAACAACCTAGGAGCCTTGGCCTCCTACACCTATGCATCGGGTCTATCACCTCGATTTGTACCATTGGTTGTTACACTAGCGACCTCCTTCTATTCCTCCCTACACTCGATGAGCCCAGCCTTCTCCTCAATTTAGAGCTTCTTATCTCGGGTCAAAAGCCAAACCCTCCCTTCATGGCTGACCCACCCACCAAGAACTTTGGCCCCATTGTCTCATTAGAGGAAGATGACCCACCACTATTTGAGGATTTTGAGGACATAGGGCCCCTCCCCCTCGATAACCCTTTTTATGATCCCTTTGATCCCTTCCGATGGGGGTCAAAGAACCCAAGGGACCCAACCACCTTATCCACCACCCACCTTTCCCTATCCCAACCCACCATGTTTGACCCAACCCACCCCATCCTAGACCCGGGTTACACCTTAGGAGCCATGACCTTGGGCCACATATCCCTAGGTAATAAGGTTGTGCCCCACCCCATGATGACCACCTTCTTAGATCCATTCGATCCTTTCCAATGGGAGTTCAAAGGTTGTCCCACACCTATACACATGGAAGTCACCTTTGGGAAAAGCATGCATGTGTCTAGGCTTACCACACCACTTGGCATGAACACTATGTTGGGTCTATTCATTCATATCACCCACATGTCAAGTAGAAAGCATGAGTGGTCTAAATTCGGATGTAATGGTCCACCTCCACTCATCATAAGTCTCAAGCATGATAGGAGCATTCGTGGATGTCCTGGTCCCCCGGCATTTGTCACCCCCATGCATGACCGGATCACCTACGGATGCCCCGGCCCTCCAACCTTTGTTAGAAAGTTCATGCATGATAGGGCCACATTTGATTGCCCCGGCCCACCAAGGTTCATCAAGGTCCACATGGCATCATGGCATGATAGGTCCATCTATGGTTGTCCAGGTCCACCCATAACCACTAAAAGGACAGCATTCACAAAATTGCATGATAACCTTGCAAGCACATCAACAAGAGTCATGAAATTTACAAAAGACCGACCGACTCACTGGCACCACCAAGAAATCCAAATGGGTGATTCCGGGATGGTGAGGAATTAGAGGCTCTCACATAGAGACAACTCAAGATTGAGGTTTTGTGGGATCAGCCCCTTCCAGGTTTTGAGGTGCACTAGCCCCACTACTCACAAGTTAGGCCACCTCGAGGGATACGGAGTTAACTTCAGTTTCAATGTGGAAGGCCTTGTGCCACAAAAGGGACCCACGGTTGTAGACACGCTATTTTCACATTTTTCAATGGTAAACCTCATATTACACCACGATGCTCCAAAGTGGCTTACGCATTTGACTCATGTGGTTGATTAGTCATTTTTTTAGGTTATATATAAAAAAAATACAAAAAAATCAGAAAAGGTTATAAAAATACAAAAAAAGGAAAGGTTAAAAATAATAATAATAAACCAGAATATATATATACGTGAGGTTGTAACATATAAAGTGTTGTAAATACATATATGTGTAATATATAATATAAATATAAATATATAAATATATATACATAGTTGTAAATATAAATATATATATATATATAGATTTATATGTTTACTTTTGTTAATCCATATCTTAATTACTCTCTCATATATTCATCCTACGATCAACACCTCACTTACACACTCTTATTCTCTCACCCCACCCTACTTTGTCTCTTCTCTCTCTCTCTTTCTATCACTCTCGTCCACCTCATTTCCTCATCTTAGGCTCTCTCGCGTCCCTCTCTTATCCCCCCTTTCTCTCTTAATATCTTTCCCAGCCGCCCCGATTGAGGGAATATTTCCCTTTCACGTCCCTCTCCTTGCCATTGAATCCTATCTCTTCTCCTCCATTCTCTCAACCACGAGAACTCACCAAGCATACACAGCCCTTTCGTCTCTCTTTCTCTCTCTCTCTCTAACAGCCCACATACACCCATAACCCCTGACTTTCTCCTCCCCACGGCAGCAACAACCGCAGAGACCTCGTCCCCGTAAGAACGCACACAGCCACCCCGTGACCCCTCTCTCTTCATTACCTCCCCTTCTCTTCCACTTAGCAGCTCAATCCTCTCTGGCCACTTCGACCTCTCCTCACCAACCCCTCGCAGCTCCCTCTCCATGGCATAATCTTCCTCCTCTGCGAACACCACTGCCCCTCCCTTCTTTCTACCATCTACGAGCCCTCACCTTCACCGAGCCTTCTTTCCCAGCCCCAGGCCAGCTCACGCCCGCGTCCAACAACCACCACACAGCCGGCCACCGCACATCTGTGCCCACGCCCGCCGCTCTCCACCGACAGCCTTCCGTCCACACCCTCTCTCCCTCTCTCGCGAACACCCACGTCAGCCAACTCCACTCACGCACACCCACCTTTCCGGCCACCTCAGCCCCGACCGCCCTCACGCGACCCTCCCTTCCTCTCTCTAGCCTGCCGCTGCACCCAACCTTCGTCGGACGCCCTCCATCACCACGCCAATCACTCCACCGTCGTCGTTCCCGGCTGCCGCGTCCGAACCCCCACTGCGAGCCCACGCAGCACACCCTGCATGCATCGCGCCACCTCCTACTAACATCGCTGCTCCCTCACATCCACGAATGCCCCCTCATAGTCGCTCCACGCCGCCCGTCGTCGCCCTGCGCCTGCCACGCCTGCAACTTCCTTCGCCGCCATGACGCTACTACCGAAGCCGTCCGCAAGCTGCCGTCGACGGACTGCCACCACCGGATACCCCCCTCGAACTCCGCATCATCCACCTCGCCACCGCCACACCGGAGCCGCGTCCATGGCAGCCATCACCGTCGCCCTCACCTCCGGTCACTGCGCTGCCACCGGCCACTTCCCTTCGCTGCATGCTCGTCGCCGAAGCCCCCGCGCTCTCCTCTCCTTGCGGATATCTCTCTCTCTCTTCTCGCGCCTCCCCCGTCTCCCTTCTCTCTCTCCCGTTTCTCTCTCTCTCTCTCAGTTTCCTTCCTCTCTCCCGATCCTCTCTCATCTCTCTCCCGCCGTCTCTCTCTCTCTTCTCTCTCCCTATTTCAGTTTCTTTCTCTTTCTCTCCCTCTCTCGATCTCTCTCTCTCTCAATTTTTTTATTCATTTATCTCTCTCTCTCTCTCTCTCAGTTTCCTCCCTCTCTCCCGATCTCTCTCACTCACTTTTTTATTTTTTCCCCTCTCCCTCTCTCTCCTCCTGTCTCACCCGCCCCTCTCTCTCTCTCTTTTATTTTTTTATCCTCTCATTCCCTCTCTCTCTCTCTTCAGCGTGTCTTCCTCTCTCTCTCCCCCTCTCTCTTTCTCTCTCCCCCTCTCTCTATCTATCTCGCTAATCCCTCTCTCTTTTCATTTTTTATTTACTTCCTCTTTCTTCTTTCTCTCTCTCCTTCTCTCTCTGTCGCAAGCCCCACCTCCTCTCTATTTCTTTCTCTCTCTCTCTCACTTTGTTTTTTCTTCTCTGTCGTTTTTCATATCTCTATACATCACATACACACTACACACGTAGATACTCTTTCACATTCACACTGCACACACTCATGCTTTTCACATCCCTGCACATCATTCACACACCATGCACGTATAGCTCATGTAGTTTTTGATTTTATTAGTTATTAACCCTGTCATCTATATATATATATATATATTATATGTATATATATATATGTTTATATAATATGTATATATTCACATGTGTGTAATATATTTATACATATATAGGTTTATGTAATATATCTAAGATGGTATGTAACATGTATAGAAGTATATTTATTCACGCACATATGTATATTTAGTACGCTTCTATCTATATATGCACATATTGCAACATATGTGTGGGTGTAGAGTTAAATATATGTACATATTTCATTCGTGTTAATTTGTTAGCCTTTTAAATGTGTAGAAAGAAGAGTAGCCCTCGGCCTCATTAGTGTTCCCCGTGAGAAGTCGTGTCATCCCACCGTTGGCCCGTGTCCTTCTCGTGCCCGCTCGGAGCCCCCTCGGGCTTCTAAATAAGCTCCCCTCACCTCTTGTTATTTTTGATATTTTTTAATATGTTATTTATGTTCTTATCATGTTATTTCATGACTGGTTATTACAACATGATTCTCACTTAGTCTTTGTTTATGTGTTTGTTCTTTTTGCAGGGTAACCAACTCAAAAGCCCTCTTTTTCGGCCAGTCGAACGAAGAGGAAGAAGGAACCCACGTCATCCTGCGTCAAAGGCAAGAGCGATCAAGCAGTTCGGGGCCCTCGATCCCTGGCGATCACACCATCAAACGCATGCTTGTAGTAATTTTTATTTTTATGTCTATAATACCCACAGATAGCTAAATCCCGCACAGGTCTGTTTGTACTATAATCGGTCACGGTGAGTCATTTCACCGTGGTCATTTACTTTCAGCACTTTTCTTTTACGCTTTGTTATATTATTGTTAAAACCCCGTAAGGACCAATGTCCTGCGGTGATCTGTTTACTATTTACATTCTTGCTATTACAATTATGTGAGGAGTGATATGCCGTTCTAAATTTTGAGTCTACGTGTGTCTTTGTGTCCGCCAATTTCTACTACGTAGAGTCCCAGGCTCGCACCCGGTATATAGAAAACTGCTCTCGGAATGGTGGTTCACGCCTACCAGGAAGGGGTTTAGTTTGCGCGAGAGGATCTTCGGATCCCCATCTCCGCCCTATACCGGAGTCCGGTAAGTCTTTTCAGGTCGTACTCTTCACCTTTTTTCTCATATCACCCCCCCTTTACGCACGTGTTTCCTCATTTTTTTTCTTTCACTAAGTGGGAGAAACCCCATCTCTCTCTTAGTCCACCCCTTGACACGTTCACATCTCTGGCGATCACGGTGGGACCTACTTTTTACTTTTTTGGTTACCCACAAACTTTCGGCACCCACGTGTGCCCTTTCCTCTTGACACCCACGCGTGTCCCTCCTTTCGGCACCCACATGTGCCCTTCCTTATTGCGCCCACGTGCGCCCACTCCCCTCGTGCACCTCGTGCACTCCCCCCGGTCCTTTGTGGTTACTTGAGAAGTCAACGTTGTCTCGTGCACCTCGTGCACTCCTTCTCCATTTGGCACTCATGTGTGCCCCCTTCACTCGGCACCCACGTGTGCCCTTCTCTACTCGGCACCCACGTGTGCCCTTCTTTATTGCGCCCGCGTGCGCTACGTCATTTCCTTCCTGCACCACATGCACTCTCATAGTCCCTTTCTATTTTTCCAAGTGGTCTACGTGTCTCGGAAAGAAGAACGGTTATATCCTACTCTATCTGTTTACTACTGTTATATCTGTTATATCACTGCTATCTCTGTTATATTTGTGTGTTTATCTCTGTTATATTTCTGTGTTACATATCTTTCATTCAATACTGCATTTCATGCATCTACGTATCCCTTTATTTTACTTTTCTAAGGATTAACTTTTCTCAGTGAAGGAAGGACTCTCCGTCGGGAATTCCTCTCGACGGACTAGGATCTCCTCCATCGGGATCTCCGTAAGTCCCCGACATCGAATGATTCCCTCTTCGTTCACTATGTAACACCCGAATCTGCTCGAAACCAAAAAAATAACTAAGCATTTTACTTCTGGAACCCATACAAATTTCAGATTCTCTAAATCAAATCTCAATGTCTTGAATTGTATAGAAAGTACGGGTTTAACAAATGTTAGTATGCAAATTAAATAGATATCTTCTTTTATTAATACGTAACTCCTCATAGGAATGTCAGAATAAGATCAATATTAGGTCTATTGGAAAGAGAATTCAGAGATCTACAAGTTTCATGTTGAGCACATTTCAAAATTTTGACATTTGATAGGTCAAATATATGATAGAATGAATTAATTCCTTAAGATCTTGTTATTGATAAACATTTAGTGGGTTTTTATATAAAAATCCATCCAAATTCAAAAAAAAACCCCACATTTCTCCCTTCCCCACGTAACCCCCCTCCATTAACCCTCCCCCACTTCACACCTCCCCCAATAACCCTCTCCCCCACTTCCCTCCTCCCCCTCTTACTACCTCCCCCTTCCTCTTATCTCTTCACCCCCCTCCCCTATATAAACACCCCCTCTCCCCCTCTTTTTCTCCCACTCCAACACCCCTCTCTCCCCCATCTCCCTTTCTCATTCTCTCTCTCTCATTCTCTCTCTCATCTCTCTCTCTCTCTCACTCTCTCTCTCCCATCTCTCTTTCTCTCTGTCTATTTTTATTTTCTCTTTTTTTACCCTCTCTCTCTACTCTCTCTAATCTCTCTCTACTTTCTCTCTCTAATCTTTTTTACTTTCTCTCTCCACTTTCTCTCTCTAAATCCTCTCTCTACTTTCTCTCTTTACATATCTCTCTCTACATATCTCTCTCTACTTCTTTCTCTACTCTCTCTTCACTTTCTCTCTCTATCTTCTCTCTCTACTTTCTCTCTCTACTTTTTCTCTTTAAATATCTCTCTCTACTTCTTTCTCTACTCTCTCTTCACTTTCTCTCTCTACTTTCTCTCTCTACTTTCTCTCTTTAAATATCTCTCTCTACTATCTCTACTTTTTTCTCTACTCTCTCTTTACTTCTCTCTCTACTTTCTCTCTCATCTCTCTTCCCACTCATTCTCTTATTAAAAAAATGGAGAAGAGAAGATAATACAGCATCATAATAATATAAATAATTAATAAACACATGGACAAAGGATTTGAAACTTTTTTGGATAATTTCGCCCTTCTTTACGTATCTGGAACGGGAAAATTATCTTTTCCTACGCAAGGACTTTTACGGGAGCTCGGGTGAGATACTAAAGTCAACTCGGAAGTCCATTTTAAAGGTAGGCATGATAAACCGAGTGCATGTAATTTGTTATTTATATTTCTTTGATTTGATTTTATCTGAAATGTAATTTAAGTCATTGATTTATTTAACCCAATAATCTATGTTTAGAATCAATTATTTATTTAGTTACTGAAGAGGCGTAATCTCGCGCTGAGTCCTGAGCGGGCTGAGAATCACCAGATTGTGAACTGCAAGACAGGGAAACAGATCAGGGGGCCCAGGGGGAGTCCCTGGGGCAAACCCTCCGATGCTTAAGTCAGCGGAGCTATGGTGGGGGCAGTGAGCGGGAGATGAAAGCTAGTGCGCGAGATCCCTCTCCACCAGTAGGGTGAAGCAGGTTCTTGCTCAGGAAGTATGTGTAGGTGATTGCCCTTGTGCGCTTACCTTTCGTCGGAGGGTATCCTTGGTTTAAATAGAGCGCCGTCTCCTGGAGTCCTGCAAGCCGAGGGGTTTTAGGTGGAGGTTACGTCCTCGTCGAGGGCTTTAATTATCTTATCGTGGGGGCGTTATCCTCACGGGGAGGAAGAAGTCCCTTGCCTTCCTGAATTCTTACCGGCGGTGGACTCTAACGACTGCAAAGACAAATATTTATCGGTCGTTCCGAGCTTAGAGAGGCCAGCCCCATCCGGGCGACAGGCTTAGCTCGGTAGAAGACGGGTCGGAAAGGCCGGACTATGCCTCCTTCTCATGGCAGAGTGATGGCTCGGTCGCAGATCTTTCTGTGACCTGACCGATGCGCAGGCCCTCCGAGCCTTGAGGCCGCCTAGGAGGGTTGTTTCCTCGAGCGCTGTTTATTGGGCTTTCTTCCCTAAGTGGGCCCTGTGGGCTGTCGCTTGGGTGAGCTTGACCTCGTTGGGCCCTGCCGGGCCTAGTTGGGCTGCTCCATTGGGTTGCAGAAATCCCCCTCTCCACTTGTCCCCCTCCTACTCCGGAGCCAAAGGAGGCTCGGTTGAGTAGCTGTGGAGGGCGTCAGACCGGCGTGGCTCGGGTGGGTGGAATCCTGCTGGTGTTAAGTAGCCACGCATCGTGGTCACCTGGGCCCGTAATCATAGTGATCCTGACGGATTTGAAATGAGGGGCCCCCTTTTTATCGGAGGTCAGAACGACGCGTCGCCTTCCGCGAGGGTTTAAAGGCATTGGGCGCTGTTTGTCATCCCGGACCCTCTAGGGTTTTTGGCCTTTCTTCACTCCTTTGCTTTTGGGGCTCCTTGATGCGCCGTGAAGTCGCGATGGAGGAGCGTAGTCTTGCGGCGGCGTTTGAGGAGTTGGCACGTATAACCGCGGAGGCGGTCCGGCAACTTCCTTCTCCCCCGGAGTCTTCGGGCTCTTGTAAAGGCTCTTCTTCCAGTTCTTCCGCCAAATCCATGGCGGACCAGCGTCTGGACGGCGAACCGGTGGGGAGGGCACCCGTCCCCAATCGCAGCGAGTTGGGGAAGGCCGAGGTGAAAAGGCTGGAGCACCGGTTTCGTCTGCCTCTTAGATATAGCTTTGCCGCTGCTACCCCGTACGAGACGAGCCTGGACAGCCGCACGGGCCATATCTGTTTTTTTCTTCTTACGTGGAAGGGCGGGTTTCGTCTTCCCTTTCGAGCCCTTCATCCTCACGCTCCTGAATTTCTTCACGTTGGCGCCCGTTCAGCTAGTGGCCAACTCGTATCTTCTGCTCTCCGCCTTTCGGAATCTCTGCCGCCAACACAGGATTCCTCCTTCCCTGGACCTTTTTCACTACTTCTTTGAGCTGAAAGCACATCCTTCGGCGGGGAAGGGCTTCTACTTCATTCAAGCGTGGAGGAATCAGAGTTGCATTCCGCTGGCGGCGAAGGATTCTTCGCACAAAGGTTGGAAGACCCAATTTTTCTGGGTGAAGGCGGAGACGGTGGACGAATCCTGGAGGTGCCAGGTTATGCCCAACTTCCACCCGAACATTCCTCCGCGGCAGGAGGAGTTCCCTACTGATGTGGAGGAGTACGCCGCTCGCTTGTTGAAAAATCGCCAGTCGACCGAAGAATTGGTGACGCCGGAGAACATAGAGCTGTGTCTGCTTACGCGGTTGAAGTCATCAGGTATCCTCCTTTAGATCTTTCTTCGGGGTCGGAGGGCCACCTTTATCCTCTTTGATCGCGACCTCTTCTTTGTTGCAGACATCCGGCGGGAGCCTCTGGAGGAGGTTACTGAGATCATCGATCTCGATGATGACTCGGTGACCGATGAGCAGGGCGTCCCTGGGGGTCGTCCCCAAACCCGAGATAAGGGCAAGGGGGTGGCCTCAGAGGGGTCTTCACGGCAAAGCGGCACGAAGCGCAAGGATCCCATAGAGGGAAGGTTGCGGGAAGCCGCAAAGGCCAAGAAGTGGGCCAGGAAGGCCGGCCTTCTCACCGCTACTGGGGGCAACTCTAGCTCGGTGGCGCTCACCTCTCAGGGGCAAGATGGGGCCGACCCTTCCGGGCCGGCTCCCCCATCCACCGGGTGAGAGGGGGCCGAGGAGACCAAGGGCCCCTTAGAGGGTGGTGATGGTGGCTCGGCTCTCCCCTAGATGGGAACAGAGGGGGCCGGAGTAGAAGCAGCCGATGCCGAGGCCGGGGTACCGGTCGATGTCGATGATGTCTCGGGCGGCGAAGCGCGGGCCGAGACAATTGAGGTTGGGGGTTCGCCCGCGAGGGCATCGCAGCCCCAAACGCCGGTGGTGTCTGGAGCGACCGAGCTTGCTGCGCCGGTCGAGGTTGGAGGTTCGCCTACGGAGGCGTCGCGACCCCAACTGACCATGGTGCACGGGGTGGTGGACCCCGTAAATCGAGCTGAGCCTTCTGGTGCGGCGCCCGAAGCGGAGCGGATTTCCATGCTGGAGGCTCTAGAGAGGCTCGACATCTCGAGCAATCTGTACCAGCTTTGTTGCGAGGTGTCCGCGAGGATGAGGAGAGGAGATAGGCGCCATTCTCCTTCTGGGGTCCTTGACGTTATTATGGAGGGTGGCCTTATCATGGCCCAGATGGGGGCCACAATGGCGGAGACCTATGCCCGGACGGAGTCTGAGCGGTCGAATCTCGCTTGGACCCTCGGAAGATGCGAGAGGAAGCTAGCCCGACTCGCTGAGGCGCATGAGGGGCTCCAACGGGAGTTCTTTGCGTTCAGGGACTTGGCGCGGTCGAGCCAGCTGGAGGCCGGAGCGTTGACCGAGCAGCTGGCCAAGGCACGGGAGTCGCTCGAGAGGAAAAACAAACTCCTCGAGGAGGAGCACCTTCGCCATCTCGAGCAGGACGGCCATTGGGAGGCTGAGCGGGCCGAGCTATTGGATCGGGCGGAGGCAGCGGAGCATCTTCGTTAGGAAGCCGAGGCGGACCGAGCTGAGGTGGAGAAGCGATCGGTCGAGGCCGAACAGAAGTCGGGCGAGCTCATCGCGTGGGCGGTCGAGGCCGAGCGGTGGTCGATCGAGCTCAGGGAGCGGGCGGTCGAGGCCGAGAGGAGGTCGACCGAGGCAGAGAGGCAGAGGGCGGAGGCAGAGGAGCGAGCGTCCGAGGCAGAGCAGAAATTGGCCGAACTTGCTGAGAGGATGGGGCAGGTCGGGATGGAGGCGATCGAGCAATACAGAGGCTCAGAGGCCTACCAAGTCGACCTTCAGGAAGCCACCCTTCCATATTATGATATAGCACTTCGCCGAGGTGCCCACAAGGGGTTCAGGCAGGGATATCTCCGGGAAGTGGATTACGCCGATGAGCAAGGTTCTGGGATCGAATTCCCCTTGGGCCAGCGCTATGACTCGGATGAGTCGACTTCTAGCTCTTCTGTGTCGGACGGGGAAGATCCAGAGGGCTCTCCTCCGGCGGGGTCACCAACTCCGGATGCCTCGGGAGGGCTCGCGACCGAGGTAGTTCTCGCACTGGCGAGGTCAGTGCCTGGGTCAGCCGTCACCGAGGGTGTCGGCGGTGACTTACCCACTCCTGCCATTTCTGAGCTTCAAAGTGGGCCCGAGGCCTGATGTATTTTGCTTTGTTTTGCCTCTTGCCTGTTTCTGAAGGAAAGACTTTCCTTTTGTAAGGCAATAAATGACTTGCTTCTTACGTTCCTTGCCGTGATTTGGTTAGCGTATCTGGAGTAGTTGGAGAGTGTTGATACGTCCCGCGTGGTTTTCGCACGCTGATTGGGTAGGCTCCTGACGGGGCGTCTTTCCGTTTCTCGGCAGGGACTTCTTGATGTCCTCTCGATCCATTCTGATCTGATGATAGCCTGAGTAGGCGTCGAGGAAGCTGAGTATCTCATTGCCCGAGGTTGAGTCAACCAATTGGTCGATGCTTGGCAGCGGATAACAGTCCTTGGTGTAGATCGTGTTAAAATCCACACATGAACATGGGGAGAAATTTAAATATAAGAAAAATTATATGTATAATATAGGGAGATGATGATATGAAGATAAAGAAGCAAATAAGCACGTGGTGCTATGGTGGAGAGTGATCGCCAGAGGGGTTACCTCAATAATAAGCAAAGAAGATCGCGAATACCTGGTGGAAAATTGGGTGCGGGATGGATTGTGAATTCCCTCCTCCGCCTTCAATCGGCCGGCTGATGAAGGGGGTTTTTCTTTATTGATTATCCTTGCAAAAATAAGACAAATAAACAAGAAGGAGATCAGCCAAGTGCAAGTAGTATCAACCCAAAGATAAGGTGAAGATAGAAAAGGACAAAAAAAATGTGCACCTTATTGTTTTTTTTTTAAAAACCCCTAAAGAAGAAGGGAAAAGAGGAGATATGATGAAGCCTAATTCAAACGCCAAAAAGAAAATAACAGTGCTGATGCTAATGCAAACGTGAGAAAAGGAACACAGTAGTGATGATCGATTGATGAAGACAAAGTAAACGAACTGAATAAAAGAAGAAACCCTGCTGTCCCTGACGACAGTAAAGGGGAACCAAGGAGTGGACGCGGTTGGCCGGAAGCAGAGGAAGCAGAGCTCTAAACGATCGCACAAGAGGAATATCAAGCTCTGTAACCCTGAACTCGTAACCTGCCAATCCGTCAAACTTGAAACCTTGTGAACCTCTGCCTCGATCGACCAGAGCATCCTTTTATAGGATTTCAATCAAAGATAAGCTCAAATTGGGAAGATAAGGATAGGCAATGGTCAAAGAAGGCAGGACTCTAGTCCTAATTCGAGCAAGGAGACCAGCGGAGGTAGGGAACTCTCCAGGAAAGATGAGCTTAAGCAGGACACGGAAAGGTGAAACACGACTTTCAGAAGGGCGTCAAATTAAGAATTGACGACCTACATCAAGACGTTACTCAAAACACGACCTCAATCAAGGGCGTCTCTTCTTGGATTTAATTTTGGCAATAAAACTTACTTTATTTGAAAATTATGAGAACACGCCTGCAATGAAGGCGTTAATTGAAAACACGCCCTGAGGAAGGATGTTAATCAATAATTTGAATTGATTTGAATTTATTTTAAAACCGGATAATACCAGGAATTGACGCCCTGTCATTTGGTCGTCCTTTCGTGAGAACACGCCTCAGATAAGGTCGCTATTTAAAACACGCCCCTCTTCAGGTCGCGAATCACAAAAATGCAAGAGAAATGCAAGAACCACATAAAAATAGAAAAACTTCATATTATGAATATATTGAAGTTCACTTTGGGGTGTCATCATAATGACATGAGATTTGATCAAAAAAGCGTCAATTTTGGCGTGTCTACAGCTGCCCCGCCTTGGCGTCTGCTTTGCAAGGGAGTGAGACGAAATGGAGTGAAAGTGCAAAAAACGGAATGAAGTGGAGCGAACTGATAAGTAGATGCCAAGGTGTGATGTGACACGCCTCAGATGCTAAGCATTTGAAATCTTTCCAAGATTCTGAGTGAAACGACTTCAAGTGATTCCAAGGAAGCATCGATTTGCTGGATAAAGGAGACTAAACTAAAAAAGTAAAAATGTAAGGTAAAAGGTGTGCGCGCAGGCACGACAGGGAAAGACCATTGGAGAGCGGTTACCAGCCAATGTGGACGTGCTACAACCAAGGTAGATTTACAGAAAAATAAAGGGAATCGAGATGGAGATCCAACAAAGGGACATTTTCAAGGAATCAGCCTGAGCGACTTCAAATAGAATAAAGTGCTCAATTTGGAATGGAATATCTCATGTCAACTCAATCAAGAGTGAGTGACCTTCATTATTGCCATAATATGAAGATTTTCAGCATGAAGCTCAAAGTCCTACATGATGCATGCTGGGCTAAAAGAAAAAAAGATTAAAACAAACTAAAAATATAAAAAATAATCAAGGATAATATTGCTAAGCCATCCAGATTTGGTCAAGAATCCAGATCTCTGAGCTGACACTAAGCCGAAGTCCATTTATCCACGCATCAACTCAAAAAGTGGAACCATCGTCCCAGACCTTGAATGACTCAACGGCCTATCCGTGTGATCAAGACTCTCCTGGAACTATCACTATTTTTGATGAAGGGGAACTCAAATTCCAGGTTCATCAGAACCACAAGGTCCTTGATATACTATAATAGTGTAGATAGTATATAGTAACAATGCTTACAGAAGATAAATACAAGATGATGAACGCAATGTTACTTCTACGAGCAACCCGAGCGTCTCGAAACCTGCACTTCTACACTTGAAACTCATTAGTCTTCCCACAATTTTGATATCAATAATGACATGATCATAAGTGCTAAATAAAATAGAATCCCAATGAAATAATAGCACTTAAGTTCATCAAAGCACACAGGGAAGTAAATCCATAAGCTTACAAATCCACGCCTGCAAAGAACGACGTCAAAATATGAAAGGCGCCTTATAGAGAGGGCGTCAAAACGATGAAAACGCCTTTTACTGAGGCATTAAATGTACCAAGGGTTCAAGAAGAAAACAACCCTGGAAAGGGCGTTACACAAAACACGACCTCCGTCAGGTCGTCAATTCAACAATTGACGCCCTAACAGAAGGCGTTAATTAAGCACAAACTTCCGTTTCCGATTCGAGAGCTAAACCCAGTCCTAATGGCAGAAACTTTCTAACTCTGAACAGCCTTAAGACTCCCCAGACTTCTATAAAAGGAAGGCAACTCCAATTGATTAAAGCAAACCTTCGAGCTCTGTTACTGCTTCTTCTGTCTGTTCTTCTGCAGGTCTTTGCAATCGTCGGAACTTCTTCCTGCAGACCGAAGATGGAGAGGGCAATTAAGAGGGCCAAGTCCTCCATTCCCAGGTTAACCGATATCAATGGGCATATAAGCAGCAGGATTTCTACGAACCAGGTAATGCATCTTCTTTCTGTTCTTCTCTTACCTTCTCCAAACTAAAACCGCTTTAAATTGTTCTGCTGTTTCTCTGCATGCTCACTTGCTCTTCTGTCCATGCATTCTTTCTGTTCTTTTCTTCCACAGGACTATCCATCGGTGCCAGGAGCTAGGAGATTTACAAAAAACAAGTGGCTGCCTCTCATCCTTTCCAAGCTCACTTCAGACATGAGAATTTATCTTGCAAGATGGCACCTTTTGGGCCTAGTCACCCATGCCAAACATCATGACCAAATCCATTTAGATTGGGCAGCTATAGGAGCTCTACTTGAAATATGGCACCCTTCCACTCATACCTTCCTTTTTTCAACTTTCGAAGCCACAGTTTTATTGGAAGAATTAGAGATCATCTTAGGCTTAAAGAGAATGAAGCAAGGAGATGAGGAAAAGATGGCTATCATGCCAAAACCAATCTCTCCTCATGAACTATTAACAAGCTTGATTCCTAGCCCCAACCTAGTGCACCAAATCAAAGCTACCAAAGGCATCAATCTTCTAAAGCTCGCTTCATGGGTGTACAAGAGAGCGGATCAAGCCAAAGAAGATGAGGAAATAGAGCGGATAGCAAAAGCCTTCGTGGTGTGCTTAGCAGGAGCGATCTTATTCCCATCCACGGAGGACTTTCTAGAAGAGGCTCAATTAAGCGCCATAGTGAGCTTATGGGAAGGAGATAGAGTTGGACCGGCTATTCTAGCCTATCTCTATAGCGGGCTTAGCTCGGCGGCGATGGGAAGGCCCATCTACGGATGCATGTTAGCACTCTCTAGTTGGGTAGATCTTCACTTCAAGTTCGATCCATGTGGTGAGGCCCAACAACCCTCAAGAATCTTTTCAAAGAGCCCACTCTCTTATATGACCGGTTCACTTGGAATAAGCAATAGAGTGATGAACCGAATTCCTCAAATCAAAAAGAGAATGGAATGGAGAGAGCACCTCAAAGTGATGCCAAAGAATCTCTTTACTTGCGCCCCAGGAATACTCAAGACCCAAGATCTCCGCGCAAGATTCTCCCCCGGGACGGACCTTCATCTCATAGGTGCTTCAGAATTCGTGCTATATAATTCACACCGGTGCCTTCCTCAACTCGGGCTTCCACAGCGAATCCTCGAAGATCCCTCTCATCTTCCTCCAATCAAGACACGAGACCTAGCCAATCTCACTGTTTCTCATCAAATCTTCCAACGTTCTGTGATTCTGTTGTAAGTAACGCCTCAAGAAATGCCGTGATTTATAAAAGGACGCCTTCACCACAGGTCGTCTTCAATATCCCCATTCACAAATTTGACGCCTTCACCAGTGGGCGTTAACTGAAAAACGTCCTAAAGCAAGGCATTAATACGATTCATATTCCAAAATATATTCGTTGAGATTCCAAAAGTAACGCCTTCAAGACAGCCACATTTCATATAAATAACGCCTCAATCGCAGTCGTTACTCAAAAACAGTAATGATTATTCCCATCAAATCAATCAATTGCCATTAAATGCGTCTGACGATGGTTATCATTCCCCATGCAAACAAAAATAACGCCTTAAGAAATGTCGTCAATTATTAAGAAACGCCTTTATATCAGTCGTTTATTCCACAAGACGCGGCCTTCCTTAAGTCGTTAATTCTTTTTGACCGTTCGACTTAACTTTCCCCTCCTTTCTTCTTCTTCCTCCGTCCATTTCCTCTTTCTCTCTTTCTTCTGCAACCCTAACCGAGAACCCCCCTTCCCCAATCTCTCTCATTCTCTCTCTATCTCTCTTCCTTCCACACCCTAACCCTAAGCTATGGCCGGAGGAGGCTTGAAACGGCAGAGGGTGGCGGCCCCTGAGGTGGTGGACTTGGGCGAAGATGCCCAGACCGAAGAGGAAGCTCCCATGGAGGCTCCGCCGGTGGCGGCCGAAGAAGAACAGGCCGTGGCGATCGGCGACGAAGCCGAAGGAGGCCAAGAGGCCCACGAAGGAGACGAAGAAGAAGATGGAGAAGATGGAGAAAACGAAGAGGGGGGAGAAGAAGAGGAAGAAGAGGAAGGAGGTGGTGAAGAACCACCGCCCACGGCGGCGGCCCTCCCCCGTGCCGGCCAACTCCGGCGACCACGTCAGCTTCGGCCCCAGCCACAAGGACCAAAGCACAAGAATGTAGGCCCCCAAACCCAATTTCCATTTTTTTTATTTTTATTTCCATTTTTATGCAATTTCCATAGCCCTCAGGTAGAAACCCTGCAACTCAGAAAAGAGACGCCCCCCGTGGGGGCGTGATTTAAAGATGAAACGCCCCTTCCAAGGGCGTTAATTCAAATTATTTTCTGCAAAATAATTAGTTTCATGAAAGCACGCCCTATAGCATGTCGCCCATTTAAATTCATCATTTTTTATATCATGCTGTTAATTTCATTAATTTTCATGCTTTTACTTATTTCAAATATTTTTCCATGAATTTGTTTCGCATGCTGTTATTTTTATTTCATTTTCTGAAAACTTGAAAACAACGCCCCCCATCAGGGCGCTAATTCAATGAAGACGACCAAACCAGCGGACATCAAATCATTAATTTCAAAAATTATTATGAGACCCCAAAACTCCCGTTTGAAAACAACGTCCCACACAGGGGCGTGACTTGATCAAAAGACGACCCTGGGATGGGCGTCTCCTAAAAATATTAAGTAATCAGAAATTAACCACCAAGCCACGCCCAATACAGAGGCGTTTCTTAGATAAACAGCGACCTAGGATAGGTCACAAATTCAAAGCACCCTTAGAACCACGCCCTCCTCAAGGGCGCTAATTCAACAAACCACGACCTGAGGATGGTCGTTAATTAAAAAAACAAACACTAATATGACCCAAGGCAATCAAAATGAGATTCAGCATGAATAATCAACATAATGAATTGAAAATTCTTTTCTTATGCATGCAGGGACTGATGAGGACGCGCATCTCATGGGTCATGGTCCGGGCAGCGTACTACGGCCTCCCTGAGTTCCAGAGAGAGAGGGTAGACGCGATGGGGTTTGGGGCCTTTCTTAGCATAGAGCCAGTCAGACCCGACCTACCACTTATCCAGGTTCTACGGGAGAGATGGGATAGGACTAGCCGGGCATTCCTGATACCTTGGGGACACATGATTCCTACCCTAGAGGACGTGGCCAGGATTACGGGGTTGAGGGTAGACGGTGAGGCTGTGAGCGGGATCACCTATCCTGACTACACTGAGCTCGCCCAGAGGTTGCTAGGGCTAGAGATGGTCTATGAGACGCCTAGTGAGTGTAGGACTATCTTCCGCATCGACCTTACTACAGTGATGGGTTTAGGGAATGCTAGGCACAGGTCATGTGAGACCTTAGGGCAGTTCTCGCAGAGGTTGATAGATGGGGCTAGGGCTGTCTACTGCCAGGACCCGGCCGACAGAGAGAGAGCAGACCGAGACCTGAGGAGGTTCCTGCTGCTGCTGCTCGGGAGGCTATTGCTCGGGACAAAGGGCGACGTCATCAACTGCCGATTCCTGGGGATACTCGAGGACCTGGAGGCAGTTGGCAGCTACGCCTGGGGAGCGGCGCTGCTGGCGCATATGATGGCCGACTTGTCCACCGGGACAGGTCGGGAGACGACCGTCAATGGCTTCTCACCTTTTCTTCAGGTATGCATTTTTCCATTTTTTCTTTTCTTTTATTTTTATCATGCTTGTGAATGCCTTCCTAATACAATGCATGGATGCAGGTTTGGAGCCATCTCTACATGCCGATGGGGCGCGTTGACCCACGGCCTGGAGGTGAGGGAGCTTTCCCTCTAGCACGGCGCTGGGTGCCGGTCGTCTTCGGCGCCTCACTCGGCTACGAGTTGTGGGTTTTACGGAGAGAGTTCCGCGACTTCCCTCCTCGCTGGTATGTATGATTGTTATGCATCTTTCTTTTGCATTTATTTTGAAATTATTATGATGATGAAATGATGATATGTATGTTTATGAATGCAGGTTCAGTGGAGACCCTATGAGGGGATGACAGATGAGGGCCAGCCGTGGGTCGTAGCGGGCCGTCCTTGTTTTGAGCGTGAGCTTTGAGTTCACTGCTTGAGCGAGATCGAGCCGTTACGGCTTAGGTTGGTGATGAGGACACTGGGCCTCCACCAGGAGTGGGTAGAGGTAGGCGAGCCACGCGGCATCGGGAAGAAGACGCGCGGTCGTACAAAGGCGATTGACTGGAGGGTGCGGTTCGAGGAGCAGTACGCCGACTGGCAGCGTGGCGGGACCAGAGTTACCTCTCGCGCGGCTGACAGCTCCGAGTACCTCCGCGCTACTGGGAGGTTTACGCCGGTCGACCCCAGATGAGGGTCTTAGGGGTATGTATGAATGCAATTGTTTCTAAGTTAAATGCAAATGCTTTCTATCATGTGACCAATATGTAATGAATGCAGGATGCGCGGGACATAGCGGCGATGGATGCCCAGGCCCACCTACACAGCCTGGAGGACCAGCTGGCCGCCACACGAGCTGACCTAGAGACCCTGGTGAGTGTTTAAATTATTTCTATATGCAAATGTATATTTATTTTGTTTTGTTGAATTATTGATGATTAGCCACTGACGATCTCAATGAATGCAGCGTGCCCAGCAGGGAACAGTGAGGAGAGACCCAAGGGAGGCCTCCAGCTCGAGAGGGCCCAGTGCAGAGGTGACTGCACTGGCGGAGCAGCTAGCGGGAGCGGTGGCACGAGCCGAGGCAGCAGAGCGCGACCTCGCTTCACGGGTAAATTCTAAAACACAGATTCATTCGAATATTGATTATATAATTGTGCACTGATGAAAATTCATTTTTACAGACTGAGGAGCTCCGAGCCGCTCTTACCTGCGTTGATGAGGGCTTCCGCGCGACGAGCACACAGGTGAGTGGTTTAAATCATGTATTGCTTGTATTGCTAGATTACTGAATCATCGCATTAATTGTGGAACTGATGATTTGTTTACCTATTTACAAACGACTCAGCTTCAGGCGATACGTACCGAGTTGGCGATCCGTGATCAACGGATCTCAGAGCTTGAGAGGTCCCTGAGGCGACGAGAGGAGCTTCCTCAGGACGTGGCCGAGCTGCGTGTGGCTCTTGAGCTGGAGAGACGGGAGCGTGCCCGGGAGCGCGAGGAGCGAGCTCGTGAGCGGGAGGAGCACCAGGCAGAGCGTGCCCGGTACCAGGAGCAGGTAGCAGCACGCGAGCGAGAGCTGGCAGACTCGAGGACCCAGTTGATCCTTTCTCAGGAGCGGCTACGAGTGTCTGAGGAGCATCTCCAGCGAGGACGTGAGCGAGCACGGGCTGCGGGGTACTCCTTCACCAGCTCCACTTTTGTGGCGGGCTCTTCCTTCCGAGAGAGGAGCGAGGCCGGCGGACATGTTCGGGTTTCGGCTTCTTCACGGGGGCCCATGCCTCCTCCACCAGCGCCAGCTCGGGACGGCGAGGAGGAGGTTGAGAGTAGGAGAGAGGAGGGTGGAGGCGAGAGCTGAGAGACTTACTTGTACTCCTCCACCCTCACACCTGTACATGATAGTCATGAGATATATATATTTGAGATTGAGATTTCTTTTAGTTACCTGAGCACTTTGTGTGGTTGTGGCCTCGTGTTTGTGTTCTTTCTTCTTTCCACGTTCTTCGTGTTTGCTTTTCTTTGCCCTGTTTCTGCGACTGTAATCCATACCTTGAACAAACAGGTTAATTCATCTGTTCAACTTGGCCCCTTGCCCAATAAGCAAGGGGTGACAATATTTTGACCTTAACAACGGGTCAAGGGGCCAAGCCTTTGATCAAACAAGGCAAAAATAAAATAACTGATAGCGGGGAGATGCCTCATGCAAAGCACGCATATGCAAACCATAAATAAAAGATGCCCATGCAAGCATACCTCGTGAAGAAAATGTATTTTTTTCTTTTTTCACTCATTTATATTTTTTTTGTTATTTTTCTTAAAAAACGCACCTTAGAGAAGGGCGTGGTTCGCATAAAGACGCCCTAGGAGACGGCGTGGATTTGAAAAGGAATCTGATTTTTGAAAAAGAAACGACCTTCTCAGAGACGTTATTCAGAAAGAGACGACCTAATCTAGGACGGTAATTCTATAAAAAGCGCCTTATCCGAAGGCGTTAATTGAATTATTCTGCAAAAAAAAGAGTTGACAAGGCTATCAAGACCACAGGTCCTACACGGTCACCATCTAAAATTCATTAACCTTTCTTGAGTAATTAAAAGGAGGTTGACGTGGTCATAGTTGACTTATATTCGAGATTTCGCACAGTGCAATTTCTTTAGTCCGTCTTGACCATCCTGCCAGTTCGTGACTTACCACATAGAAAGGATGGAAGAAAATATAAGGGAAGCCCATAAGGGATTCTGAGGTGCTCAAGGCAAAGTTACCTCCCCTACCCTATGCCTGTTGGGGTTCGGTCTTTGGCGTAGGGAAATTTGTTACCTTTTTTGCCCCTTTATATTGCACGCATACGCCCAAGGTTTTCCTTGCGGGGACTTTGCCCTCTTGACATGATTTTCTTTTCATAACTTTGACTTTCACTTTGGAATTGATTTGCATTGATGAATAAAAACCTAATTGTACTTGGGCTTTTATGGCATTTGCTCCCTTTTGGGCCCTGACTTCCACCTACTAGGGCGGCGGATAGGCTTGGCGTGTCTACCCCGAGGTCTCCCTTCCTCCCTTATGGGCCGAAGAAGAAAAGAACGGGTATTGTCTTTTACTTTCAGTCAGGTTTTTGACTTTCTATTGGATTTTGCACTGCTTGAGTTCAAGAATAAAGCGTGTAGTATGTGCGGGAATCAACCCCTTTTAAGTTAGCAAGACTGATGAATGAATTCTGAATTTTGACCTTTCGGACCTTGATCCTTCGTGTGCCATGGCACCAATTTTGATCTCTTCTATTTTTGTTTGCTTTTTGGAGTTTCTATTTTTTCTATTTTTTTTCTATTTTTTTTTGGAAATATTCCACTTTGTTTTGGATTTTTGAAACAATTTTTCATTTTGTTTGGATTTTGAATCAAGGGTAGTATTTCTTAAGATACAAACCATTCCAAGGGTGAGTTAACTCTTCACCTTCAGCATTAATCAGTTTATAAGCATTACCAGGATAAACATCTTTTATAACAAACGGTCCCTCCCAATTGGGTTGGAGTTTTGAACGAGGGCCACCCGACTTTACAAAAATTCTTTTAATTACCATCTCACCGATTTTGAATTTTCTCTCAATCACTTTCTTTTGATAAAAACGCGAGAGCCTGTTTTGATAAACGCGCGCATGCTCAGCGGCGACCAGACGCTTTTCATCTAGGAGTTCCAATTGGGCAAGGAGTGGATTACGACGTTCATCCATAGAAAATTCCTTATCCAATTGTACTCGTAGAGAGGGAACGAGAATCTCATAAGGGACTACCGCCTCCATTCCATAAGTAAGGGCGAAAGGGGTTTGCCCAGTGGGGGTTCAAATGGAAGTGCGATAGGCCCAGAGAGCTTCAACTAGCTTGTCTGGCCAATCCGAAAATTTATTAGCCTCACACGTCTTTTTGACAATTTTTATCAAAGTTTTGTTAGTGGCCTCTGCTTGGCCATTGCCCTGCGGATAATAGGGAGAAGAATCATGCAATGTAATGTTATACCTGTTGCAGAGATCCTTGATTTCCTGAGAGATAAATTGAGGTCCATTGTCGGTGACGATGGTGCTCGGGATGCCGAACCTCGTGATGATGTTCTTCATTATGAATTTGTAGACGGTCGATGCTTTAATCTCCACGTAAGCTTCTGCTTCCACCCACTTGGTGAAGTACTCCGTTGCCGTGAGGATGAATGATTTTTACTTGGTCAGGAGGTTTACATCACCAAGAGGTCCAATGATATCAAAAGTCCACATGGAGAAAGGCCATGGAGAGGACGTAGGATGGAGTGAAGAAGCAGGAGAATGAATTTTGTCGGCGTGCAGTTGGCACTTAACACACCTTCGAACATAGATGGAACAATCCTCTTCTAGAGTTGGCCAATGGAACCCTAGCCTAAGAATCTTCTTAGCTAGCATCTGGCTATTCACATGACCACCACACACTCCAGAATGCGCCTCTTCCACAACTTTCCATGAATCATCATCATCGAGGCATCTTAACAAAACACCGGTGAGCCCTCTTCTGTAGAGCACACCTCCAACCATAACATATCGTTGAGCCACTCTTCTAATTGCTTTCTTTTCTTCCGCGGTGGCTTCCTCGGGATAGGACTGATCATTGCAATATCTGGCAATCTCATAATACCAAGGCTTCTCTTCGTCAGCCAATTCTTCTTGCCAATCTAAAAGCATGACCTCTTTGCCTTTGAGGGATTCCTTCTGCTTGCTCTTCTTAAGCACCTTATCCCTAATATCGAGGAATGCACGATCCTTAATAGCTGGAGTATCGCGTTGATGAATCAGGGGAACATGAAAATCACGCTCAGGAGGGAAGACTAAAGTAGAGGCCAAAGAAGTAAGGGCGTCGGCCAAGATATTTTGGCTACGAGGAACATGGACGAAGATCAATTTGGTGAAGAGTTTGGCATAAGCTGAAGCAAGTTCCTGGTAGGGTTTGAGCTTAGGATCGATAGTGCGGCACTTGACCCACACCTGGCGCAGAATGAGCTGACTGTCACCTACAATCCTCAAATGGGTGACACCATAACGATGAGCGGTTTGAAGACCGGCCAAAAGAGCTTCATACTCAGCTATATTATTGGTGGCGGGGAAAGTGAGCCGAGCAGCAAATGGGATGGTGACCCCTTCTGGTGTTAAAAGAACCATGCCGATCCCTCTTCCTTGGGAATTTAGAGCTCCATCAAAATGTAATGTCCACATAGGATCGTGGGGTTGATTAATGGACATTAGTTCTTCATCTGGAAACTCCGAATTGACAGGATCAAAACGAGGTAGAGGGTGGTGAGCGAGGTGTTCGGCAATGGCGTAACCTTTGATAGCTTTCTGTTGAATGTAAGTGATATCAAACTGGGAGAGGAAGCTTTGCCAGCGTGCTAATCGATCAGTGAGGACAGATTTCTCAAGGAGGAATTTAATTGGATTCATGCGAGCAATGAGGTGAACCTCGTGAGCTAGGAAATAATGCTTTAACTTCTGAACTACCCAGACTAAAGCAGCACAAGTCTTCTCCATAGCTGAGTACCTCTGTTCACAGGGGTTAAGAAGCTTAGACAAATAGTATGCTGCCCTCTCCTTACCTTCTTCGTCCACTTGGGCCAAGACAGCACCTACAGAGTCATCCAGGACAGAAACATAGAGAATAAGTGGTTTGCCTGGAATTGGCAGGCCTCAGGACAGGAGGATTGGCCAAATAATCCTTCAATCCGTCAAAGGCTGCCTGACACTTATCATCCCAATTAAACTTGACTCCCGGCTTGGTAAGCTCGTAAAACGGCCTACATCTTTGTGAATGCTGGGAGACGAAGCGGCGAATAAATTGTAACCTCCCGATTAATCCTCGAACTTCCTTCAAATTCTTGGGAGGAGGCATATCTCTAATGGCTCTTACCTTGTTGGGATCAACATGAATTCCCCTCTTGCTAACAATGAAACCAAGCAACTTCCCTGAAGAAACGCCAAATACGCACTTCTTGGGGTTCATCTTCAACTGATACTCTCGTGATCTTTGCAAGACCTTAGCTAGAACCCCAGGATGTTCAATCATTGTCCTTGATTTTACAACCAGGTCATCCACATACACCTCAATATAGATATGAATCATGTCATGAAAAATTACCATCATAGCCCTCTGATAGGTGGCTCCAGCATTCTTAAGTCCAAAGGGCATGACCACATAACAATAAGTACCCCATGGTGTAGTGAATGATGTCTTCTCTTGATCTTCCTCAGCTAGACGAATTTGATTGTAACCTGAAAAGCCATCCATGAAAGAGAGGGTCTCGAATCCTGCCGTATTATCAATCAGAACATCAATATGAGGGAGGGGGAAGTCATCTTTGGGACACGCACGGTTGAGGTCCCGGAAGTCTATACAAATCCGAACTTTTCCATCTTTCTTCATAACCGGGACGATGTTAGCCACCCAATTGGGGTAGAGGACAACTCTAACAAATCTAGCCTTATGGAGCTTGTCGACCTCTTCTTTCATCTTTAAAGCCATATTAGGGTGGAAACGCCTCAACCGTTGTTTGACCGGGACAGACCCTGGCTTAAGTGTAAGGCGGTGTTCAACGAGCGCAGGGTCCAATCCAGGCATATCTTCATAACTCCATGCGAACGTGTCTTTGTATTCTTGCAGAACCAAAATGAGCGCCTCCTCTTCGGAGGGTGGTAAATTCTTGCTTATGAGGACAATCCTAGGGTCTTCCTCGGTACCCAAATTAATTTCTTTGATAGGCTCTTCTACAGAGGCTGATGGTTCATCAAATCTCCTCAAGCCACTAGCAAAGGCATCAGCCTCGTCCTCATATTCTTCATAACTTTCATGCCCCTCTTCAATAGGGTCTTCATCATTCATAATTTCATAGACACCCAAACTCTCATAAGAGACAACAGCATCCTCATATTCCAACTCTGGCAGGATGATTGGATTCTCTATAAATTCAGGAAGGGCTAAACAAGCCTGGCATCTGATAGCTAACTCCAACAGAAACCTACGGGGAATCTGCTTACCCTTGGACTTCTTATGTGAATCTACCCCTTGAATTTTAGCGTTAGCAGAAGAAGAGGAGGAGCAACTAGCTTGATCAGAAGAAGGAAGGGAAGGAAGTGAAAAAGCGGATACAGGAGGTGATACAGAGGAGGCCCCTCACCAGAGGGGGAGAAGAGATCTAGCAATGAATCTTGAAGGAGCGGCCCCTGGGTCGGGACACACTCGGGAAAGAGATAGGAGTCTCCTCAACGGAGATGGAGGATTGGAAAGTTGGAAATTTGACATTTTTTTTTCATTTTTATCTTTTCCTTTATTTTTATTTTCTTTTTCAAGAAGAAAGCAATGTGTGGGGGGAATAGCGGGAGGAGTGGAAATTGCAAGATCGGAGAAAGATTGAATCAGTGACGGCCCGCGCGGGGGCGTGATGGAGAGTTCAGAAAATCGCTCGAGGAGCGAGGGAGGGATTGTGAGAGCAACTTGGATTGAATCTAGAGACAAATTGATTGTAATCGGAGGCGGTCTTGGGACGTGATCAAACCAATGGGAATATAGAGAAGTAAGCACAGATGGATGTATGGAAGTGAGAGAAAAGAGGCCGGCCCACAGCCTATCCACAGTGAAACCTTCTTCAAACGGAACATCTGGTTCTCCAGTATTAGTGTAGTCACTCATCAGCTGTCTCTTATCTGTAATTGCAGCTGGCATCTCAATCAATTGGTGTATTAATGGCGGCCATTCCGGATCAGTCGGCATGAAGAGGCGGCTCAAGGAAATAGTGATATCATTCATGTCAAACCACCTATACCAGTCACATTCTGGATCATCCATTTTCCTTCTTTTGTCAGGCCTTAAGGATTCCAAAGCTTTATATGTGGCCAGCGGGGCCATATGACGAGCAAACTGTCTAGCATGAACATCTTGACAGTCTAATATGGAAGTAATTACGGTAGTTTGCTCATTATTTTGAAAGCCACCTGTGACAAAATGTGTCTTCAGTGTCCAAGTAAGCGGCTGGCGATCTGTCTTCAGAGTGGATGTCATAAATGCCCATGGTTCATCTTCATTTTTGCATGGCCCTTTATAACCTAGGCCGCCTCGTGTGATCAGCTTCTGAGGTTTAACAGGCCTAACCCTGCCTTGACAATTGGCACCCAGACCTTTGCCATTTTGATACCCCATTTTCATCAAGATGTTCCAGCCAGAGGTGTTCATCATTGTTTTCTTCTTTTTCCCCTTGGGAGGCAGGGGTGTCATAGCAATTATTGTGACTTTTCCTGGCATTGGTCGTGGACAAGGGACGTCCAGCACAGATAATAGTGGCTTGTTGGCCGGCCACATAGATGGAACTGATGAAGCCACGTGAATATCCTCCTCTGGCAAAATTGGCATGCTGGTAACTTTAATAATGCGGCCCTTGTGTGGGAATTTAAGGCATTGGTGATTTGTTGAGGGCACCGCATCGAGTTGCTGAATGTAGGGGCGGCCCAGAATGCCATTAAATGTCGGATCCATATCCAGAATGTGAAAATCTGCTGTGATGGCGGCAGGACCCAAACTTACTTTTAACGCAATCATGCCTATAGGAGGTTTCTTCGTGTTATCATATGTAGTGACTGTGATAGTAGACGGCCGAATTTGGCTTTCCGGAATGTCACACAACTTCAAGGTGCTAGGTGGCAAGACATTGATGGATGCCCCAGTGTCCACCAGACATTGCTTAACAGCCACCTTATTAATGTCAACTGTGATGCATAGAGCATACTTTCTTGCTGGGAGTGGCGCCAGTTCATGTTCATGGAAAGTAATTGCCGGCTGACTGCTAGCGGGCGTTAAAACCGTGACCATCTGCTCAACGGGAATATCTTCATTGACCATTACTTTCTGCAGATACTCTTTCAATGCTAGCTGATGAGTGGTGGACCGTTTGATCAATTCCAGGATTGAAATCCTTGCTGGAGTCCGGTCTAAATGCTTTAACAAATCATACTGAGTGCCTGGCACATACCCTTGTTCTTGTTCTTGCTCCTGCGGCCCCTGCACGGGCTCTAGCTCTCTTTGTGGAAAAATACGGTGGAAAATCCGTCCGCTGCGGAGCGGCGCCATGCCTTGACATGCCTCTGTCGGGACAAGCGTGGGAGGGGGATTAGAAGAAGAAGAAGGTGTATTGGTGTTAAGAAGTGGTGGAGTGGGAGCTCCTGCAGAGGGAATCCCTGTAGAGGGTGTTGGTGCCTTGGTAGGAGGCGTAGGAGTAGCAAGGGATACCCGAATGCGGGGGGAATTGGTGGGGGGTGGAATGAGAAGGGTTCTGGGTACAAAAGGTGGCGGAACCAATGGTGGGGGAATCCTTGCCGGTGAAGGAGTAATGGTGGCGAGTGCAGTGGGCGTTGGCGGTGGGCGGATGAGGAGTGGCCTAGATGGCAATGGCGAAGGGTTGGTGGTGGATGGTTTTTGTTGTGGCGTAAGCTGTGGAGGTGGTAAGCGTGTAAGAAGGGGGCGAACCGGCAAGGTCGGAGAGTTGGTGATAGGAGGTGAATTAACGGAGCGCAGAAGAGATCGGCCCACTTGAGGGGTAGGAGAAGAAGAAGGGGTGCGCAAGAGGCGCGGAGGTTGGTTTTGATTGTGATTAAGTGCCCCGACAGAGGCGTTTTCTTCATGCCATCCTTGCCCTCTCTCTACCTCATAGAGAGATGTGACAGGGTTCACGTGCTGGTTCGGCGGGTGCTCCGGCAGTGGATTGTGGACGATCCCCATATCGTGCTGAGGTGCTGGAGCTTGTTGTTGCTGCTGTGGAGCTGGTTGCTGCGGCTGCTGAGCTTGTTGCTGCCGAGGAGACCTTCTTTCTTTCATGGTGGCGATGAATTGCCTCATTTCGTCCCAATTGATGTCACCCTGGTCATTTAGATCATAAATGTAATCTCTGAAGTGGAAGCAACGATCAAGGTTATGACCAGGTGCACGATGGAAAGCACAGTAACGGGATGTGTCAACATTAGCGGGCCACACTGTTCTTTCCCTTGGTAACATGAGCAAATTGGCGGCCTTTAAGGCATTGAAAATATCCGGGAGACTTTCTAGCAGTGGAGGGTAGTGGTCCCTTTTGGGGCCAAGTGGTGGTCTCCGTTGTTGTTGTTGGCCATAGTTGGTAGGGGGTGGTACCTGTTGGTACTGTTGCGGGGTTGGAGGGTTAGCGCGGGGCGCGTGGTTTTACGGTGAAACAAAGGAATGTTGGGGTGCGAATTGGCGTTGGGGAGTGGGGTTGAAATGGGGGTTTTGTGGTGGAGGAAGGTTAGGACGTGGGTTAGCTTGATGGGGGTGGCCAACTATGCCAACCTGCTCATTTGCAATAGTGCCCTCCGTCGTGGGCCCGCTGTTGTTGACATTGGTGGTTTTCTTGAATAGCCGTGCCTTCGGCTCAAACATGCCCATAATGGGCGAATCCTTCATTTGTGTCTGAATATAACGAGCCCTTTCATAGAGCTCCTCCATGGTGGTTAACCTATTCATGGCCAAGATATGCCAGAACTGAGGAGTGGCATTGGAGATAATCATCTTGACCTGTTCCGGTTCAGACAGTGTATCTTTCAACTTTTCAGCCATAGACCGCCATCTATCAGCAAACATTATGAAGTCCTCCTCGGGCTTCATTTTTTCCGCCACCAGATCTGTGAGCGAAAGGGATGGTCCGACCCGATCTCTATATTTTTGCAAGAACTTCCTTTGAACAACATCAAAGTCACCGGCATCAGCGGAATCCAGTGAATAAAACCATTCAAGGGCTGGCCCCTCCAGAGATCTCCTGAATAAATAAGCCAAAGAGGCCTTGTTGTCTTGCCAAAAAGAGGTCTCGTACATAAAATCCTTTAGATGAATAAAAGGGTTACCAGTCCCATTATATCGCCGGAAGTTCGGCATCTCAGATGGTGGTAGGTGGAAGACTGGCAATGTAGGGAGCGAAATTTCCGGGGCATTCTTAGCCATAGTGACCTTCTTTAGTTGCTCTTCCATGCTAGCCAACTTCTGAAGCAGTAGGACATTAGTGTCGGACTCGACTGGGGCCGGGTTTTGAATAAAAGAATGTGGTATAGGCGTCCATAAAATTCGGGGAGGTTGGAGAAATTGGTGCCTGACCGCAGAATGGTTCGCCTGTTGGGCCGGCATGGCCGTACCGGGCGTTGGTGGACGGGAAGGAGGTTTGTGCAAGACCGCCTGGTCATTAACGGGGTGATGGCCACTCTCGGTCGGAGGGGGATTGGAAGATGAAGAGGGAACAGACTTCCCTTTCAAGGCGGCCTGGACAGCCTGCCGCTGGGAATCATCTAACTGAGATAAAGCATTAATTAAATCCGTGACATTGAGGGGTGGAGAAGGGTTCCCCGAAGTATTGGAGGGTAACGTTTGGGAAGAGGGCACAACCTCTTGAGGAGTGGTATCAACCACATGGATTTGAGGATGATGGGACTGAGGAGGAGGGTAATTTCCCTCATAATAGATAGAATCTTGGAGAGGAGTTTCATATTGCCCAAAAACATTCTCATCCTCATCATCATAAGAATATCCATAGCCTGCCATGTTGATGATTTTACCTGATCGGAGTTGCATGCTTAAGAAAGGGGAAAGCTTTTATGAAAGGGGTTATCACACCAAAAGCACTCAATCCAAGCAAACTTTAAGCAAATCAATCCAACCAAATTTATGCAATCAAGTTGAGATGAACGTAAAATTTTAGTGTTATGCTTGGGATTAGAGTGGATTAGATTGTTGAATAGTTCACTTCTGTTTGCAATGTGAAACCTAGTTGATCCAAGTGTAACCTCCGGGTCAACTAGATTCTTTCTCTCTCCTCACTAACGATAGGTTCTCTATACTCCGGGTACTTCAAGGGTACAACCAGCCTGGCGTCCGTGAGGGAATCCATGGGTGCGGGGACTTACAGAGGTCTTGGAAAAGGGATTTCCAGTCCAAAGAGACGGAGTGCTCAATGGAGGGTTGTCCCGATTCCAAGAGAGGTGTGTGGAATCCTAATGTAGAGAGAGGAGGTCTCTCAACCAGATGCCACAATATGCAAAATAAGATGATCAGATCACAGCAATATAGGCAAGCAATGTAATGACCAAACAAACTATCACAGATAGCAACAGGAAGCAGGTTTCTGTAAAATGCAGAAAAGAGACGACCTGGAGCAGGTCGCTATCAACCAAAGCAACGACAGGGTCACTGTCGTGAATCACTGCGAGAGGGCACGAGCCAGCAGTGAGAAGCAAAGACACGCCTCAGGCTGAGGCGCGAAATCTGAAAGGGACGCCTCTGGATGAGGGCGTCAAAACTGAAAAAGCGCCTTGAGGTGAGGCGCTATGCAATAAAAGAACGCCCTTGGGCAGGGCGTGAATTGACAGGTAGCGTGATAAAAGCAGTAAAAAGATGAAAGACGTCTTGACAGAAGACGCAACACAGTAATAAAACGTCCTGGGTGAAGGCGTTAAAAGAAAAGGCGCCTCTGGTTGAGGCGTGAATTCAGGGAATATGCAATCACAAACTGGCTGATCCCGGGGAGTGCGCAGGGTGCACAAGGGAGAGTGCCCGTGGGGCACAAAGGAGGGGTACCGTGGGTACCAAAGGGAAAGGGCACACGTGGGTGCCTAAGGGGAAAGGGCACACGTGGGTGCCGATGGGGAAAGGGCACACGTGGGTGCCAAAGGGAAAGGGATAATCAATAGAAAAATAGTGGTAGGTCCCACCGTGATCGCCAATTTGTAGATCGTGTTAAAATCCACACGTGAACATGGGGAGAAATTTAAATATAAGAAAAATTATATGTATAATATAGGGAGATGATGAGATGAAGATAAAGAAGCAAATAAGCACGTGGTGCTATGGTGGAGAGTGATCGCCAGAGGGGTTACCTCAATAATAAGCAAAGAAGATCGCGAATACCTGGTGGAAAATTGGGTGCGGGATGGATTGTGAATTCCCTCCTCCGCCTTCAATCGGCCGGCCGATAAAGGGGGTTTTTCTTTATTGATTATCCTTGCAAAAATAAGACAAATAAATAAGAAGGAGATCAGCCAAGTGCAAGTAGTATCAACCCAAAGATAAGGTGAAGATAGAAAAGGACAAAAAAATGCGCACCTTATTGTTTTTTTTAAAAAACCCCTAAAGAAGAAGGGAAAAGAGGAGATATGATGAAGCCTAATTCAAACGCCAAAAAGAAAATAACAGTGCTGATGCTAATGCAAACATGAGAAAAGGAACACAGTAGTGATGATCGATTGATGAAGACAAAGTAAACGAACTGAATAAAAGAAGAAACCCTGCTGTCCCTGATGACAGTAAAGGGGAACCAAGGAGTGGACGCGGTTGGCCGGAAGCAGAGGAAGCAGAGCTCTAAACGATCGCACAAGAGGAATATCAAGCTCTGTAACCCTGAACTCGTAACCTGCCAATCCGTCAAACTTGAAACCTTGTGAACCTCTGCCTCGATCGACCAGAGCATCCTTTTATAGGATTTCAATCAAAGATAAGCTCAAATTGGGAAGATAAGGATAGGCAATGGTCAAAGAAGGCAGGACTCTAGTCCTAATTCGAGCAAGGAGACCAGCGGAGGTAGGGAACTCTCCAGGAAAGATGAGCTTAAGCAGGACACGGAAAGGTGAAACACGACTTTCAGAAGGGCGTCAAATCAAGAATTGACGACCTACATCAAGACGTTACTCAAAACATGACCTCAATCAAGGGCGTCTCTTCTTGGATTTAATTTTGGCAATAAAACTTACTTTATTTGAAAATTATGAGAACACGCCTGCAATGAAGGCGTTAATTGAAAACACGCCCTGAGGAAGGACGTTAATCAATAATTTGAATTGATTTGAATTTATTTTAAAACCAGATAATACCAGGAATTGACGCCCTGTCATTTGGTCGTCCTTTCTTGAGAACACGCCTCAGATAAGGTCGCTATTTAAAACACGCCCCTCTTCAGGTCGCGAATCACAAAAATGCAAGAGAAATGCAAGAACCACATAAAAATAGAAAAACTTCATATTATGAATATATTGAAGTTCACATTGGGGCGTCATCATAATGACATGAGATTTGATCAAAAAAGCGTCAATTTTGGCGTGTCTACACTTGGGAGTGGCCTTGTTCAAGTCAATGAAATCCACGCACATCCGCCATTTGCCTGAAGCTTTTGGTACCATGACGACGTTGGCTAGCCACGTTGGGTACATGACCGGTCTAAAAAGGCTAGTCTCATGTCCCTTAGTGACCTGCGCCTTGATGATTGCCTGCTTCTCTGGTGCATGCTTCCTTCTGTGCTGCTGTACATGTTTCATGGCGGGGTCGAGGTTGAGCTTGTGCATCACTGTCTCTTCTGGTATCCCGGGCAGTTGATCATCGGACCAAGCAAAGACTTGGATGTACTCAGAAAGGAAATTTTTATATAGCTCCTGATCCTCGGGTGGTAGGTCGGCTCTGATCCTTACTCCTAGGGCTGGGTTATCGTTTAGGAACACCGTTAGTAATTCGCCACCAGGCTCGGTGGTTGCAGTTTTTTCCTCGATTCCCCGGGGGCCCTTATCTTTCCCGTCCGGCCTTGTGGCTTCTACCGGGATATTGTAGCACCTTCTGGCCGTAGCCTGGTTACCTCGGACTTCCCCCAACCCATTTTTGGTGGGGAACTTCATTTTCTGGTGATAGGTAGATGGTACTGCCTTTGTTCGGCTGAGGATTCCCCGGCCGAAGATGGCGTTGTACACTATCATCCCTTTAATCACTATGAAGTCCACCATGACCGTAACGGTTCTGGGTGGGGTGCCGAGGGTAACCGGCAGGCTTAAGGCTCCCTCGGGAAAGGTGGCCAGGCCATTAAACCCACAGAGGGGCGTTCGGACCGGGCGGAGCTTGGATGGATATTCCCCCATCTTAAGGAAACAGTCATAAGACAATACATCAGGGGCACTCCCATTGTCAACTAGAATTCTATCTATGTTACAATGGTTGATTGTGGCCGAGATTACGAGGGCGTCATCGTGCGGGGTGCTTAGCCCTTCCAGATCTTGGTCGGAGAAGACTATGACCTGGGGCTCACTTAGCGGGGCCTTGGGTGGTTCTGTGGTTTGGCTCGCCCGCTCGGCATGACGCTTCCTTCCTCGGCTGCTGTCGCCTCCTGATGCCGTCCCTCCGGAGATGACGTTGATGTGGACCCCTCGGGGGGCGTTGTCGATCTCTTCTGCGACGCCTCGGTCTTCTTTTCGCTCAGCTGTGAACCGAGCCAAGTGCCTCTGATGGATGAGGCGCTTGATCTCGTCCTGGAGCTGGTGGCAATCACCGGCATGGTGCCCGTGGTCGCCGTGGAACAAGCAGTGCTTGTTGCGATTACGGCTCTTCGACCTCATCAGCTCGGGCTGGCGGAGGAGTCCCGAGTCTTTGATGTCTTCATAGATCTCGTAGACCGGTGCGGCTAATGGGGTGTACCGCTCATATTTTCGCTTGTGCTCCCCATCACGGTCTCTCTTTTTCCCCGAACCTGAATTTGGCTCAGAAGTCCGCTTCTTGTCCCCCTCCCGACCCTAGCCGATTGCGTCTCGGCAAGCGTTGAGCACTTCTTCGCACTCAGCGTGGCGCAATGCCAGAGTCACTAGCTCGGCAAGGGTCGAGGGAGGGTGGAGGATAAGTTCGCGGCAGAGATTCTCGTCCCTGGTGCCCCCAGTCAGTGCAGTTATGGCTAAGGCCACGTACATGCGGGGGATTCTCAGGGCTTCCGATTTAAATCGGTGAATGTAAGCCCGGAGTCTTTCCCCCTGCGCCTGCTTAAGGGCCAGGAGCCCCGCTACTGACTTTGGGGGGGCACTTCCGGCGAAACTCTCTTTGAAGACTCGCCCGAATTGCTTGAAATCTCGGATGGATCCGAGGGCGAGGGCCCGGAACCACGCTTGAGCGCCTTGGACTAGGGTGGTCACAAAGGCTCAGCACTTGATGGGGTCCGATGCTCCGTGCAAGGTCATCAGGGCGTCGAAGCTGTCATAATGATCGGCCGGGTCGCCCTAGCCGTCGTAGAGCTTGAAGGTCGGAATGGAGGTTCTAGGAGACACCTCTGCCTTCAAGATATACTTGGAGAATGGGGATTTCTCCTCATCCTCCAGGAAAGAAGTCTTCTGTAGGGTGCGGAGGGCTCGCTCCTGCTCCGTGAAACGTCTCTCGAAATCCCGCAGCCGGAGGGATAGTTCCGATTGCTGTCGTGCCGTGGGACTGGGGGGAGTGTCTTGGCGATCTCCAGGGACGTCAGCTTCCAGGTTCGGACGGCGCGCCCCCAGTTTTCCCCTTCTCGGTGTGGAGGAAGCCTCTTACTCTGGAGGTGGGACCTGCGAGGGTCCCCCAATCCTATTGCGGATGAGTTGTTGGCCGAGGAGGGTGAAGCGACCTCCGGCGGTGTGCTGAGACGTGTTCCCGCGGGGAGGGCACCCTGACGGGGCGCGGGACCTTCCATCCCTAGCCGCCTGGGCCCTCATGAGTTCCACAAGGACATCCAATTTTGCGTTGAGGCCTTGGAGGGCTTCGGCACCACCATTGGGGGGGAGCCCCACCGCCACAGGAGGAGGTGGTGGGTCGTCGGCGGGGACGCTGGCGTTGGAGGGAGGGTTCTGTGAGGCCCAAGAGGGGCCATCCCCTACCGCTACCATAGCCTTGCCCCTTTCGTCGGCGGACCTTCTCCCTAAACTCCTTCGTACCATATTGGCTCTTTGTGCGTTTCCCACAGACGGCGCCAGATGAAGAGGCGTAATCTCGCGCTGAGTCTTGAGTGGGCTGAGGATCACCAGATTGTGAACTGCAAGATAGGGAAACGGATCAGGGGGCCCAGGGGGAGTCCCTGGGGCAAACCCTCCGATGCTTAAGTCAGCGGAGCTATGGTGGGGGCAGTGAGAGGGAGATGAAAGCTAGTGCGCGAGATCCCTCTCCACCAGTAGGGTGAAGCGGTTCTTGCTCAGGAAGTATGTGTAGGTGATTGCCCTTGTGAGCTTACCTTTCACCGGAAGGTATCCTTGGTTTAAATAGAGCGCCGTCTCCTGGAGTCCTGCAAGCCGAGGGGTTTCAGGTGGAGGTTACGTCCTCTTCGTGGTCTTTAATTGCCTTATCGTGGGGGCGCTATCCTCACAAGGAGGAAGAAGTCCCTTGCCTTCCTGAATTCTTGCCTGCGGTGGACTCTAACGGCTACAAAGACAAATATTTATCGGTCGTTCCGAGCTTAGAGAGGTCAGCCCCATCCGGGCGACAGGCTTAGCTCGGTAGAAGACGGGTCGGAAAGGCCGGACTATGCCTCCTTCTCCAGGGCGGAGTGATGGCTCGGTCGCGGACCTTTCTGTGACCTGACCGATGCTTCGGCCCTCCGAGCCTTGAGGCCGCCTAGGAGGGTTGTTTCCTCGAGCATTGTTTATTGGGCTTTCTTCCCTAAGCGGGCCCTGTGGGCTGTCGCTTGGGTGAGCTTGACCTCGTTGGGCCCTGCCGGGCCTAGTTGGGCTGCTCCATTGGTTTGTAGAAATCCCCCTCTCTAGTTACCATTCTGTAAAAATATTATTTTTCTCTCTAATCTCTCTCTAATTTCTCTCTAATCGCTTTCTACTTTCTCCCTCTACTTTCTCTCTCTACTCTCTCTACTCTCTCTCCCTACTCTAATCTCTCCGAATGTTATATATATTTAGAATACGATCCAGTTATTTTGTAAAGTTCAATGACAAGTTTGAAACATTAAGACGGCTATGTAATAAGCATCATAATAATAATAAAAATTTGATTAAGCATATGGACTGTGTCACTTTAAGGAGGTGTGGGGCGACAAACTGTAGTTAGCTTCTGCTACGGGATTAGGCCCATTTCCGAGGACAAACGGACTTCTGAAAAATCCGGAACTCAGAATAAGAAAATTATCTGGGGAATGGTGGAGTATTAACTCCCGATCCTGCGTGGTTGATCAAGGCCGACAGGCTCCAGCGTTTAGACCATTTGTCTTTGTTGTGCCCCTATGGTCACTTGAGTTCATATGGTCACTTGGGTCATTCGACATCATTCTATGGTCATATGAGTTCTAATGTATTCTTAGTTTTGATAATGGCTAAACACTATTAGTCATTGATATTTTTCACCTTCATGTGATTGACATACGTGATGTTTTTGTTCATGACAGGTGCGCCAATGAATGGACAAG
The DNA here is from genome assembly GCA_022559845.1 of Amorphophallus konjac. Lineage (NCBI taxonomy): Eukaryota > Viridiplantae > Streptophyta > Magnoliopsida > Alismatales > Araceae > Amorphophallus > Amorphophallus konjac. The sequence continues at coordinate 320,579,210 of CM040119.1, read as the reverse complement.
GAATCAAGTGGAAATGGTGAACGTGAACGCTGAATGTTGCGCCCTCGCACGCGGATCGACCTACGCGGTCAGGTCGCGGGGATTTCCAGGGGTTTCCGGGGGCGGAGCCCCCGGAACAAAATTTAGAAATGCTCAAAGCATATTCTATGTTGATTTCAATCCCAAAATACATGAAATTGATGAGGACATGAATATCTTGACTTATGAACATGTTTCATTGGTCTAACACTTCATTTTTGCAGGTATAGGTGTTTCCGGTCGACCTACACACCTTGGCCGGTCGACCAGATTTGCCAGAGCCTAAGAATTCCACGTTTTACAGGTTTCGGTCGACCGCCCCTGCCTTTCCGGTCGACCGGTTCTTCCAGAAACGAAACACTTCAGAAATTACAGATTTTGATCGACCGCCCCTACTTTTCCGGTCGACCGGTTTTCCCAGAACCGACAAGTTAGAGATTTTACAGATTCCGGTCGACCGCCCCATGAATTCCGGTCGACCGCCAGCCCCGAGACATCAATTGTTGACTTTGTTTCCAACTTCGAAAAGGGCCATTCAACATTGATTTGTTTAATCCTAAAGACACCTAATCTCCCACAAATTGTGGATCTGGTCTAGGGGGTGTCCATAGACCATTCAAGGTCTATAAAACTCTTGTAAGAGGGTTAGAAACCCTAATGCTTCAAGGGGCTTCTTGTGAGATCTAGGGTGGCTGCAAGGGAGGTTGCAAGAGAGCTTGGAGACGAGCTACTGTTCACGTGAACAGTAGTTCGTGAAGGTGTTCTTCATCCAATCAAAGGGGAATCAAGCTCAAATCAAAGCCAACAAACCTCAAGGAAGATTACATCAAAGCAAGGCTATCAAAGTGATCCAAGGAAGCTGGTTTGATTCAAGTTCTTCAAAGGAAATCATCTTCATCCATTCAAGTTCTTTCCACCTCATTCAAGGTGATATTTCAAGCATTCAAACTCCTAGAAGCTAAAGAAGCAATCAAGGTTCAAGGTAGCTTCATCATCTCCTTCATTCATTCAAAGAAATTCAAAGAGAAGATCAAGAGAGAAGAATTGAAGGAAGAGGTACTGTTCATGTGAACAGTACTCCGTGAAGAACATTCATCCAATCAAGGGTGAATCAAGAAGATTGAGTTGAATCCAAGAGGAGCCTTGCTGCTGATCAACATTTCATACAAGGGCCAATTCATTTTCACTCATAACTCAATCTCTTGTCTTAGTTCATTCACATTTGTTTCATTTTCATTATTGTTTAAACATTGAAAGTGCGATTCATCCCTACCGGTGGTTAGTAGGAAGGCAATTGGAGGGTGTTCCAATTTACGGTTGACATCCCTACCAGGTGGTGAGTAGGAAGGCAATCGGTGGTTTCTGATTTACAGTTCTGTGCGCTGCACAAGTGAAGCCTCACCGGGTTTTGGTGAGGGGTGGACGTAGGGCTGAGGATTCAGTCCGAACCACCTTAAAAATCCTGTCTAGTGTGGTTTGCTTGTGTGATTGATTCGTTCTAGATGCATGCTTAGGATCAAATTATTATATATCTTGTTTATCTTGCTAAGTGAATCATAGCGTTCTTGGAAGCTAGTTTCTATTCCGCGGCAATTCATTCTAACTAGCTATATAGAGGGCCGCATTGCGAAAAGTGGGGCTGATCTATTCACCCCTCCCCTCTAGATCCGTTGTCCACTACATAACAGTCTTTATGTCGACGTATGGATACCTAGGTATGTGTTTGCTACTGCTTTTAGTGACGGGATGCTTGTCCAATATATGCTGTCAAATAATATGAAGTTCAGACTTGATATATGACTTTGATATGATCTGAAAATAAATTCATCCGTATAAGTTCTGATTTAGCTAAGATATGTACTATGCCATATATATATAAGTTAGATAAGATTTGTTATACGTATTTTGCTTATAAGAAGAAAAATTATTCTGCTCTATCAGTTTTCATTCGCGTTCATAGTATACGTACAATCCAATGAAATTGTGATTTGCTTTATATATATATCATGGATTTGCACAAGTTAGTATATGATAAGCATGTGATTGGTTTTAATGCCTACTGAGTCTTTGGACTCATATCTGTTGCCTAACCATTTTAGGAAATTGACCAGTGTGCGTCTCGGCTCTTTCGGGCAGTAGGTCGGAAGTTGATCCCGGGTTGAATTTGGATTCCGCTGCGTAGAATAAATAGATTTAGTTCTCTTTTGAATAATGAATGTAAATATGACTTTTGAATAGAGATATGACTTTTGAATAGAGATATATAGTACTATGTATACGATGTAAATTCTGAATATTTATCATATGGAAATGGGATGGTTATGTTTCTTTTGGAATATGTGATGGTTTGACCTTTAGGGCCTTGTAAATATTCGGCCCACAACACCTCCCTCTATACGCTGTGACGTCCCCGGACACGATACAGGATCGCCGGAAGGGGGCGTTACAGAGTGTGGTATCAGAGCAAAGTTGTGAGGCTTGAAATTATTTACAGCCATATGAATTTATATACCATACCACAAGATCGTAGAAATTTATTTTAGAATTTGACCTAGAATCATATTAATTCAGATTAGTTCTCCCTCGCAGGAGATGGCAGAGAGTGATAGGGTTGAGGTTAATACTTCTCCCGAGGAGTCTGCGCCCTCAAATGGAACATCACAAGGGGTTGTAGGGGAAACAATTCATGGCGAGCTTGCTCCCGGTGGGCAAGGTGCGTTACCTATTCAGGGTGCGCCAGATTTAGGAGGGTTCATACAAACTTTTCAAGGGTTAGTGCAGACTATGCAGTTACAGACCCAAACTCAGGCAATGATGCAAGTCCAATTGCAAACCCGTGTGCAAGAACAACCGAATAGGGCAGCAGGCGCTACCCTGATGGAGAAATTCAGACATATGAGTCTTCCTTCTTTTAAGGGAGAGAGTCACTTAGAGATTATGAAAAACTGGGTGAGAGAAATTGAGAAGATTTTTACGGCCATTAGATGTGCAGAGCAGGATAAGGTGATATTAGCTATATTTATGCTAAAGGACCGTGCAGACGAGTGGTGGAGGTCTGCACTTAGAACCACTTTCAGAAATAGAGAGACGGAGATTGGCTGGAATGAATTTCTTGATGTGTTTCATATAAAATTTCTCCCTCAGCATGTGAAGGACAGGAAAGAAGTAGAATTTTTAAACCTGACTCAAGGAGGTATGTCAGTTGCTGATTATGAAGTAAAATTTACTGAATTGGAAAAGTATGCCCCTCATATTTGTTCAGATGAGCTTAGAAGGGTGAAGAAATTTGTTAGGGGTTTGAGAAGTAACATTAGAAGTAGAGTTGCAATCATTGAACCTCAGACTATGATAGCAGCTTTGAGGACTGCTTTTATTGCAGAAACTGAATATGAGGAATTCTTAGTAGAAAGACAAAGGGATAATGCAAAAAGGGGTAATTTTGGTTCAATTGTGAGAAAAGATAAGAAGCCGAAGATGGCTTTTCCAGAGAGAGTTCAACCAGTTAAGAGAGACAATATGCCAACTTGTCAACAATGCGGGATGCAGCATAGAGGTAATGAATGTTGGCGGGCTGCAGGTAAATATTTTTTCATGTGGCCAGACAGGACATATGATAAGGGATTGTCCCAAAAGACCAAGGCAAGATCAGCAACCACAACAGCAACGGAGAGTTCAAGCCAGAGTATATGCACTAACAAGGGAAGACACTCGAGATGCCAATGCAGCAGCTGAAGGTATTCTTCTTATCGATAATATGCATGCAACAATTTTATTTGATCCGGGTGCTACACATTCCTTTATTTCTCTGAGATTTGCTGAATTATTGAAAGATAAACAAATTGTGAACACTGATGAGATGCCCATTAACACACCAACTGGGGAGATAGCTAGAACGACTTCTGTTATTCCTAGCATTGATGTGGTGATTCAGGGGAGGATTATGCCAGCATGTGTGTATCTGCTGGAAATGACTGATTTTGATGTCATCTTGGGAATGGATTGGTTAGATACAAATTTTGCCCTTCTAGATTGTCATGGAAAGAAAGTAATTTTTCAAAAATCTGGGGAGCAGACATTTCACTATCAATGTTCAAGACACCGTTCTAGTAAAACACTAGTTTCAACACTTAAAGCTTTGAAATTGCTTAGAAGTGGATGTCAAGGTTATTTGGCTAGCATAGTGGCTATTCCTTCTAATGAAAATAAGAAAACCACCTCAGATATCGATGTGGTCAGAGAATTTTCAGATGTATTCCCCGATGAACTTCCAGGTTTGCCACCACACCGAGAGGTGGAGTTCACTATTAAACTCTCACCGGGTACTTTACCCATTTCCATCCCTCCCTACAGAATGGCACCAGCTGAATTGGCAGAATTGAAGAAACAATTGCAAGAACTGCTAGATAAGGGGTTTATTCGACCAAGTGTATCCCCTTGGGATGCACCTATTCTGTTTGTAAGAAAGAAAGATGGGTCACTTAGATTATGCATTGACTATAGAAAATTGAATCAAGTGACCATTAATAATAAGTACCCTTTGCCAAGGATTGGTGATTTATTTGATGAGCTACGAACTGCCACAGTATTTTCAAAGATTGATCTCAGATCTGGATACCATCAACTAAGGATAAGAGAAAAAGATATCTCAAAAACTACTTTTAGAACATGATATGGCATTATGAATTTTTGGTTATGCCATTTGGGTTAACTAATGCACCCGTAGCTTTTATGAATCTGGTTAATAGAGTTTTCCAACCATATCTGGATACATTTATAGTTGTGTTTATTGATGATGTGTTGATCTATTCTCCTACTGTTGAAACTCATCAAGAATATTTGAGGATTGTGTTGGAAACTTTAAGGAAACATCAACTCTATGTGAAATTCAGTAAATATGAATTTTGGTTAAACCAGGTTCAATTTCTAGGGCATATCATTTCTGGTAATGGAGTGTCTGTTGATCCAACTAAGGTTGAGGCTGTTTTGTATTGGGAAAGGCCGAAGAATATCAGTGAGATTAGGAGCTTTTTGGGTCTTGTAGGTTACTATCGTAGGTTTATTGAAGGTTTTTCTTCTATTGCAGCTCCTATAACCAAATTGACTAGGAAAGGAGTTCCTTTTGAATGGTCAGATAAATGTGAATTGAATTTTCAAGAATTAAAAACAAGATTAACTACAGCCCCAGTGCTTACTTTATCTTGTGGGTCAGGAGGATTTATGATATATACAGATGCCTCTAGAAAAGGACTAGGATGTGTCCTGATGCAGAATGATAAAGTAGTAGCTTATGCATCCAGACAATTAAAGACCCATGAGATGAATTATCCAACACACGATTTAGAGTTGGCGGCCGTGGTTCATGCTCTAAAAATTTGGCGACATTATTTGTATGGTGAGCAATTTGAAGTGTTTATAGACCATCAGAGTTTAAAATATATTTTCTCTCAGAAAGAATTAAATTTAAGGCAAAGACGGTGGATTGAATTTTTGAAGGATTATGATTTCACCTTGAATTACCACCTAGGAAAAGCAAATGTGGTAGCAGATGTACTCAGCAGGAAGAGGCTAATGGCAATCCAATTGCGCCAAACTTGGAGAATGACATCTGATGGAGTGGAGTATTCTCCGATATGCAAAGGGAAGAACTTATTTCTGGCCCAACTAACTATTCAGTCTGCAATGGTTGAGCGAATTATGCAAGCACAACTGAATGATCAGCAGTTACAAAAATTGATTGGCACACCGAGATTTACTCAAAGTGCAGACGGGGCAATCAGGTTTCAGGGAAGATTGTGTGTACCTCGGAACGAAGAAATAAAGAGAGACCTGTTAACTGAGGCACATAAATCACAATATTCTATTCACCCAGGTAGTACCAAAATGTACAAAAATATGGAAAGACAGTTCTGGTAGATTGGCATGAAGAAAGATATAGCAGACTTTGTCAGCAAATGTCTTACTTGTCAACAAGTAAAAGCAGAGCATCAAAGACCAGCAGGACCATTACAGTTGATGGAAATTCCATAGTGAAATGGGAGCATATCACTATGGATTTTGTGATGGGATTACCAATGACTAGGAGAAAACATGATTCTATTTGGGTAATTGTTGACAGGCTTACTAAGTCATCCCATTTTCTGGCAATCACAAAGACACAATCATTAGAGGATTTAGCCCATTTGTATATCAGAGAAATTGTGAGACTTCATGGTGTGCCTGTGTCTATTATTTCAGATCGGGATGCAAGATTTACAGCAAAATTTTGGAGGAGCATACAACAAGCACTTGGTACACAATTAAAATTTAGTTCAGCTTTTCACCCTCAAATAGATGGACAATCAGAGAGAACCATTCAAACCCTAGAAGATATGTTGAGGGCATACAGTTTAGATTGGAAAGGCAGTTGGGATGAACATTTATAGTTAATTGAGTTTGCATATAACAACAGCCATCATGCAAGCATAGGAATGGCACCATATGAAGCATTATATGGTAGACCGTGTAGATCACCTGTTTGTTGGGATGAGGTTGGTGAGCGAAAATTGATTGGGCCACAGATTGTACAGGATTGTGTAGAAAAGGTTGAGTTGATTAGAAAAAAATTGCTTACAGCTCAGAGTAGGTAGAAAAGTTATGCTGATCAAAGAAGGAGAGATCTACAATTTGATGTCGGGAATCACGTATTTCTGAAAGTTTCGCCTACTAGAGGAGTGATGAGATTTGACAAGAAAGGTAAACTTAGTCCGAGGTATGTTAGACCATTTGAAATCTTAAGAAGGGTTGGTGAGGTGGCATATCAACTGGCTCTACCACCATCATTGTCAGGAGTTCATGATGTATTCCATGTGTCTATTTTAAGAAAATACATGCCAGACTCATCGCACGTTATAGATCATGAGCAGTTGAAAATTCAGCCAGATCTTACATATGAGGAGAAACTAGTTCGTATTCTCGATCGAAAGGAACAAGTGCTTAGGATGAAAATAATCCCATTGGTGAAGGTATTGTGGAAAAGTATCTCAACAGAAGAAGCTACTTGGGAGATGCAAGATGAAATGCGGAAGAAATATCCACATCTATTCGGTACGTATTGAGTAAATTTTTAAATTTCGAGGACGAAATTTGTTTCAGGGGGAGAGATTTGTAACACCCGAATCCGCTCGAAACCAAAAAAATAACTAAGCATTTTACTTCTGGAACCCATACAAATTTCAGATTCTCTAAATCAAATCTCAATATCTTGAATTGTATAGAAAGTACGGGTTTAACAAATGTTAGTATGCAAGTTAAATAGATATCTTCTTTTATTAATATGTAACTCCTCATAGGAATGTCAGAATAAGATCAATATTAGGTCCATTGGAAAGAGAATTCAGAGATCTACAAGTTTCATGTTGAGCACATTTCAAAATTTTGACATTTGATAGGTCAAATATATGATAGAATGAAAAAATTCCTTAAGATCTTGTTATTGATAAACATTTAGTGGATTTTTATATAAAAATGCATCCAAATTAAAAAAAACCCACATTTTCCCTTCCCCACGTAACCCCCCTCCATTAACCCTCCCCCCACTTCACACCTCCCCCAATAACCCTCTCCCCTACTTCCCTCCTCCCCCTCTTACCACCTCCCCCTTCCTCTTATCTCTTCACCCCCCTCCCCTATATAAACACCCCCTCTCCCCCTCTTTTTCTCCCACTCCAACACCCCTCTCTCCCCCATCTCCCTTTCTCATTCTCTCTCTCTCTCTCTCTCTCTCTCTCTCTCTCTCACTCACTCTCTCCCTCTCCCATCTCTCTTTCTCTTTCTATTTTTATTTTCTCTTTTTTTTTACTTTCTCTCTCTACTCTCTCTACTTTCTCTCTACTCTTTTTTACTTTCTCTCTACTTTTTCTCTCTAAATCCTCTCTCTACTTTCTCTCTTTAAATATCTCTCTCTACTTCTTTCTCTACTCTCTCTTCACTTTCTCTCTCTATCTTCTCTCTCTACTTTTTCTCTCTACTTTCTCTCTCTAGCTTTTCTCTTTAAATATCTCTCTACTTCTTTCTCTACTCTCTCTTCACTTTCTCTCTCTACTTTCTCTCTCTACTTTTTTCTCTACTTTTTTCTCTACTCTCTCTCTACTTTCTCTCTCATCTCTCTTCCCACTCATTCTCTTATTAAAAAAATGGAGAAGAGAAGATAATACAGCATCATAATAATATAAATAATTAATAAACATTTGGACGAAGGATTTGAAACTTATTTGGACAATTTCGCCCTTCTTTACGTATCTGGAACGGGAAAATTATCTTTTCCTACGCAAGGACTTTTACGGGAGCTCGGGTGAGATAATAAAGTCAATTCGGAAGTCCATTTTAAAGGTAGGCATGATAAACCGAGTGCATGTTATTTTTTATTTACATTTCTTTGATTTGATTTTGTTTGAAATGTAATTTAAGTCATTGATTTATTTAACACAATAATCTATGTTTAGAATCAGTTATTTATTTAGTTACCATTCTGTAAAAATATTATTTTTCTCTCTAATCTCTCTCTAATTTCTCTCTAATCGCTTTCTACTTTTCCCTCTACTCTCTCTCTCTACTCTCTCTCTCTACTCTAATCTCTTCGAATGTTATATATATTTAGAATACGATCCAGTTATTTTGTAAAGTTCAATGGCAAGTTTTAAATATTAAGACAACTATGTAATAAGCATCATAATAATAATAAAAATTTAATTAAGCATATGGACTATGTCACTTTAAGGAGGTGTGGGGGCAACAAACCGTAGTTAGCTTCCGCTACGGGATTAGGTCCATTTCCGAGGACAAACGGACTTCTGAAAAATCTGGAACCCAGAATAAGAAAATTATCTGGGGAATGGTGGAGTATTAACTCCCGATCCTGCGTGGTTGATCAAGGCCGACAGGCTCCAGCGTTTAGGCCATTTGTCTTTATGTCGACGTATGGATGCCTAGGTATGTGTTTGCTACTGTTTTTAATGACGGGATGCCTGTCCAATATATGCTGCCAAATAATATGAAGTTCAGACTTGATATATGACTTTGATATGATCTGAAAATAAGTTCATCCGTATAAATTCTGATTTAGCTAAGATATGTACTATGCCATATATATATAAGTCAGATAAGATTTGTTATACGCATTTTGCTTATAAGAAGAAAAATTATTCTGCTCTATCAGTTTTCATTTGCATTCATAGTATACGTATAATCCAATGAAATTGTGATTTGCTTTATATATATATATCATGGATTTGCACAAGTTAGTATATGATAAGCTTGTGATTGGTTTTAATGTCTACTGAGTCTTTGGACTCATATCTGTTGCCTAACCATTTTAGGAAATTGACCAGTGTGCGTCTTGGCTCCTTCGGGCAGTAGGTCGGAAGTTGATCCCGGGTTGAATTTGGATTCCGCTGCGTAGAATAAATAGATTTAGTTCTCTTTTGAATAATGAATGTAAATATGACTTTTGAATAGAGATATATAGTACTCTATATACGATATAAATTATGAGTATTTATCATATCGAAATGGTATGGTTATGTTTCTTTTGGAATATGTGATGGTTTGACCTTTAGCGCCTTGTAAATATTCGACCCACAACACCTCCGTCTATACGCTGTAATGTCCCCGGACACGATACGGGATCACCGGAAGGGGGCGTTACACACTGGGCAGGTTGTACCACTGAAGTACCTCAAAGGTAGTTACCTATCCGTAGTGAGACGAGTGTCCCTAGTTCACACGGCGGTAAAACAAAGGTGTAACTAGGATTTTTACAAATTTTGTGTGAATTTTTATATTTGTTAAAAAGAAAAAAAAGAGTTAAAACAAAAATAAAAAAAGGGGGACGTAAAGTATTCACTTGTCTGTTAATCTCTTTTAATTGTTTGCTGGTGTTTGCCATTATGTTCTCGAAAAATTGTTATGGATGGCTGAATATAATTACAATACTTTCAAGGCTGACGCCTATGAGTCCCAAATAGGTGACCCAGGTCACAACTCTTATGGAGTCTATAACTCAGATCGGGGGTACAAGCTCGAGCCACAGGTCCATCCCATGGACGTTGGCCCACCCTATGAGTCTTCATATGGAGTGCAGCCCACTGCTAGCGGAGCTTCCCCCTCCACTAGCCTTCCTTATGTCTTGGCTTTTGTGGCTTCTCATACTGACTCTCTCCGCTCTCAATTTGAAGCTTTAAAGGCTGATGTTAAGAAGAAATATCTTCCTCCTTCCCCTCCTCAAGTCAACCCCCTTCACGTTAGAATCGCTGAAATAGATAAGGAGTGGAAGAAGGCAAGAGATGAGTATGAGCAAGAGCTTCTTTCAAGTCGTTACGATCAAATGGATGTCGTCTACCCATCACCTGTTCATCATACTAATTCATACGACCCTCCGTCTTCACATTCATATTCATATACGCAAAATCCTCCATACCAATATATGTCACCTCACCTCAACAATACGCCTCTATCACAGCATCCATTTGAACCTAATGATTATGAGGAATTACAAATGGCACTTGATCACATTTGTGAAAATTTTGAAGATTTACCAACTCCGAGGTTTCTTCGTTCCTTCCCTCTTCCACCACCATCAGAAGACTCCCCTGCTCAGGATGAAGTCACTGACTCGACCCCTGCCTATGAGACATCAAGGTATTATGACGATGGGTCCATGCTTCAGCAACCTACGTCAATGTACCATGAGTCTCCCACTGATTCTACCCCTACCTATGAAACATCATGGTATTATGACGATGGATCAATGCTCCAGCAACCTACGTCAATGTACCATGAGTCTCCCACTTATTCTACCCCTACCTATGAGACATCATGGTATTATGACGATGGATCAATGTTCCAACAACCTACGTCAATGTACCATGAGTCTCCCACTGATTCTACCCCTACCTACGAGACATCATGGTATTATGACGATGAATCAATGCTCCAGCAACCTACGTCAATGTACCATGAATCTCCCAATGATTCCACCCCTACCTATGAGACATCATGGTATTATGACGATGAGTCCATGCTCCAGCAACCTATGTCAACGTACCATGAGTCTCCTACTGATTCTACCCCTACCTATGAGACATCATGGTATTATGACGATGGATCAATGCTCCAGCAACCTACGTCAATGTATCATGAGTCTCCCAATGATTCTACCCCTACCTATGAAACATTATGGTATTATGACGATGGGTCCATGCTCCATCAACCCACGTCGGCGCACCATGAATCAACCATTGATTCTACCCCTACCTATGAAACTACATGGTGTTATGATGACGAGTTTACATCCCAACAACCCGCATCAATACACCATGAATCGCCCCCTATTTTGAACCCCTCACGTACCACCAAAACCTGACGCTTCCTACGCACCAAGTCTCCTATCGTTACCGCTCTAACTATGCAAGTAACCTCTACACCATCAGCCTCCATTGAGCCTCCCGTTAACCCTTGTCCCCAACCTAGTAACCTTCCATTGCCTCCACCTAAGTCCTCCACCATTCCTATAACTTCCAACCCAACCACTCCTATTCCTCCACTCCCCTTACCCAAACCCGTGATTAATCTTGAGCAGGGCCCCTCTATTGTTGCACTCGAGCCAACCTTATCTGCTTCCGAGCAAGGGGAGAAGCTCGTCATGTTTCAACCTCTACCTACCCTTCCTACAACCCTTTCCATTGAACCGCCATTACATGTTGAGCCTGTTGCCTCCGACTCACCTCCTTCCACCATCTCTTGGAGTTGGTGTCTTTATACAAATACATGTGCCAAAGATGAAAATCAAGAACCAGACAAGAACAATTCAGCCACAGCTATCCCATTCAAAATCTAAGTTTTCATTTGCCGAATGCCGATTCGGGTTCTTGTGCCGGTCACCTTTGAGAAGGCCGAATTTCCATTGGCACCAATGCCCATCAAGAATGACTCTCAGGAATTGGTGCTGAGCAAATCAGGGACCAAAATAATAGCGGTCATGTTACTCATGGGCCAACATTCTTTCACGGCTCTTATTACCCCTTGTTCGGTCATAGTTCAAATGGCTAATCAAAAGAAGGGGTTCTCCTCGAGCATAATAATGACACATTCCACTGCGGAGGAGATGATGAACTCTATGCTCAAGGGCGGGTCAGGGCAATCCTTGTTGGAAGCTTTTGAGATCATGTCCACTCTCTACCAACTTTCATGTAAGAGGCGAACCACTATGCTACCAAGTATATTCCCACATGATATTCTCATGGTCTTGAGCAGTGCCCCAAACAAGAAGCTCCTTATGCCGAAGGTCAAACTCCCAATGATAGATACCATCCATTTATTAAGGGAGTTATTTCCAAAGGAGCCATTTCATGTTAAGATCCTTACTTCACAAGCAAAACTCTCAAATTTTTGCTATCATCATTTGCCAAGAGAGTTGCCGTTCGCTTTTGAACGTCCAAGGGGTCTTATTAAAAGTTCATCAAATGAGAGCCTATGGGCCCTGACTATACCGATTGAACTAGTTGGTCATAGAAGGATGAGGCCATCTTTTGGAGCACATAGTTGGAGAGAGCGGCCTGCGAAGCCAAGAGGCAAAGAAATTGTATTGAAGGTTGAGAGGCCACACTATGAGAGAGTATCCACCAGTAATAAGGGAAAGCATAAAGTGGAGCTTAAGGGTGATAAATCCCCTGTGGAGGAGCCATCCTGCAGCCCATCTACTTCATATCACATTCCATCACTGCTTGTAATGTTATTATGCTTCTTTTTATGGGCGATCCATTGGTTGAGGGGACATTTTTCATCATCAAGATCTACGCAATCAAGCTCCTCCTCTATTCTAGGGTCTTTCGACCCTCGCATTCATCCCCCTCCGGAGCCTCCGGATCCTTACCTTCCACCTCGTCCGAAATCTCCGGACCCCTATATTCATCCCCGTCCGGAACCTCCGGACCTCGCTCTGTTTAGTTCCTTGTCTTTATCCTACCCTTACATCCCACCTCGTCCAGAGCCTCCGGACCCCTATATTAAATCCCCGTCCGGAACCTCCGGACCCCTCTATGTTTAATTCCATGTCTTTATCCATCTCTCAACCTCGTCTGGAACCTCCGGACCCCACTCTGTTTAATTCATTGTTTTCTCGTCCGGAACCTCCGGACCCTGCTCTATTTAGTTCTTTGTCTTTATCCTACCCTCACATTCCACCCCGTCCGGAACCTCCGGACCCCTCTATGTTTAATTCCTTATCTTTATCCGTCTCTCATCTCCCTCCGAAACCTCCAGATTTCTCATATCATTCTCCATCTCTCTCAGGGCAACGCACCATTCCTTTTCATATCCCTCCAGAACCTTCAGATTTCTCATCTTGTTATCCATCCCTCCTAGGGCATCGCGCCCTACCTTTTCATATCCGTCCGAAGTCTCCGGACCTTTCCTTCTTCCGATTTATCCTTTTGTTCTTTCATGGCATTGTGTCCTTCGTTCTTTTCATCCCTTTAAATTATCTTTTTGCATATCTTTTCCCAGGGCATCGCGTCCCTCATCATGTTCTTCCTCTGGAACCTCCGGATCTATTCTCCTCTGATTCTCCTCCTTTACATCCGGACCCTCTGGATCCACCTCTCTCAATTCATCAATTTCTAATTCCTCTCGATCTTGATCCCGAGTCTGACTCGATTCATGTTATATCAATTGCCTCAGGCATTTGCCCATTCTCATATTGCTTTCGAGGCTTTAGTCCTCACCTTTTTCTTTGATTCCTTTCTTATCTTGTAAATTCTTCTAGGCATCTTCTGCCTAATCCTTTTTTATCACCATTCCTTTACAATAAACTATAGCAAAAGACAAGAAAGCCATAAGGAGAGTAGCCCAGAGGTACACACTTGTTGGAGGATTGCTATACAAAAGAAGCATCACTGGTGTTCTTCTAAGATGTCTTGATGATGATGAGACCTGGAAGTGTGTAGAGGAAGCACACTCAGGCGTGTGCGGTGGCCATGTAAATAGCCAAATGCTTGCTAAGAAGATCATTCGGCAAGGCTTTTACTGGCGCACTATAGAGGAACATTATGCTGTCTATGTCCGTAGGTGTGTCAAGTGTCAACTTCACGCCGATAAGATCCATTTCCCATCTTCCTCTCTCTATCCAGTATCCTCCCCACGGCCTTTCTCCATGTGGACATTCGACATCATTGGTCCTCTTGGTGATCCCAACTTCCTTACTAAACAAAAATCCTTCATTCTCACTGCAACGGAGTATTTCACCAAATGGGACGAAGCTGAAGCTTATGCGGAAATCAAGGCATCAACTGTTTGCAAGTTCATTATGAAGAACATCATTGCCAGATTCGGCATCCCAAGAACTATCATCACCGACAATGGACCCCAATTTATTTCTCAGAACCTTCATGACCTCTGCAAAAGGTATAAAATTACATTGCATCATTCATCACCTTATTACCCATAAGGCAATGGCCAAGCAGAGGCCACTAATAAAACACTAATCAAAATCATAAAGAAGACATGTGGGTCTAGTGTAGATCTCTAATTTAAAATAATCCACTTAAAAGAAATGATAACAATAATAAGCATGAGCACGAGGTGCTAAGGGGAGTGTGTGTGTGATCGCCAGAGACACGAGGGTCTCGGGTGGAAAATAATAAGGGAAAGGATGATCGCGAAAATACCTCAAAGTGCGGGGATGTGAGTGCTTCCTTTCTCTTCAAATCGGGCGACCGATGAAGAGAGTTCTCCAATTTATTACCCTTGCAAAACAAACAAATACCACCAAAAGAATTGAATTAGAAACAAGGTGGGTGTAGCATCAAATTCTTGCATAGATGAGCATGAAATATCATAGGATTAAGACACACCTTGTGAGTGGTTGGCCCTTAAACCCCTATGCAAAAAGGGTGTGGGAGATGTGATGGATGTATGCAAAATAAAACAAGGGGAAAGAGTGCAAGAGATGCACTCAATGGGAGTTCTCAACGTGGTTGAGTTTTAAAAGAATAAATACATGAATGATCATGCATGCAACCGAATGATGTAGCAAAAGAATAATAATAAAAAAAGGAGAGAAGAAGCATGTTGCTTTGGCTTTGATATTCAAGGGGAAGTGAGCTTCAATAGGATGATGAAGAGCGCGCCGTGGAAGCCCCTCCTTCAGCCAAACACAGCCGCACAGAGCAACCTGCAAGAAAACAAGGCAAAAGGAAAAAAAACGCGGAGGGGAAGAAGGGGGTCCAACCCGTTAACAGAGCAGCAGAGCTCTATTAATAGATTGGAAATAGAGGGATAAGAACGGCAAGAGTCCAATGGAGGTAAGATAAGAACGGGCAAGAGCCCCAATCAAGGCAGAAGTCTAATGAGGCAAGGACTCTCTGGGGAAAGGGCTGCGAAGCCAGCAGATGAAACACGCCCTTTGTCAGGGCGTCAATTCAAGAATTGATGACCTGTCAAGGGGCGTTAATTTAAAACACACCCTGGGTCAGGGCGTTTCCTCCTGGAGAAATAAACATTTCTTTTATTTAAAAATTATGAAAGACGCCTCAGGGAGAGGCGTGAATTGAAAAACGCCCCATGTTAGGGCGTGATTAAACATTTTTCAAACATTTATTCTTTTTCAAAAATTGCATAATTCCAGGAATTGACGCCCTCATCTCAGGGCGTCCTTTCATCAAGAAACGCCCCAGGTCAGGTCGTGTTTTAAAACACGCCCTTCACCAGGTCACAAATGTATAAAATAGGTAAAATGGGGAGAAATAGATAAAATGGGGAGACACGCCCTGGATCAGGTCGCTTTTAAAAACACGCCCCTCTACAGGGCGTTAATTTAAAAAAAGAGGGAAAGGGGAGAAAATCCATGAAAAATGGAAAAAAAAACTCAAATAAGCTAATTTGAGGGTCAAATGGGGCATTGCATGGTAATATGAGAAATACTCAAAGTAATGTCAATTTTGGCGTGTCTACAGCTGTCCCGCCTTGGCGTCTGCTTTGCAAGGGAGCGTAGCAAACTGAAAAGTAGATGCCAAGGTGTGATGAGACACGCAATCAACATCACTTGATGAGAAATGAAATCAAAAGCTCGAGATGAAGCAAATCTCGGGAAATCCAACGAAATCAACAATGTTTAGATAAAAGGGGAGTTGTGCACGCGGTGCACGAATGAGATAAAATAAAATGATCAACTTCCAGCGCGGTGGAAGTACCCCAGGTCACAAACCTGTAGATTTCACCATTGGGGAGCGGTTACCAGCCAGTGGACGTGCTGCAGCCAAGGTGGATCAAAGGAAAGGAGATAAAATAAGATGATAAAAATCCAAACAAGGAGCTCTCGAGAAAATGACCCAAAACAGCATCAAAACGAACTGAAGACTCAATTCGGCATGGAATATCTCATATTGAAAGATTAAGATCAATTCAACCCTCAAAACAGCTTATCAGAATGATTTTTCAACAATTGATTCAAATTCCTACATGAATGCATGCTGGGCTAAAGGGAAAATAACAAATGAAAATATAATATAATCAAGGATAATATTGTTAAACTGCCCAGACTGGGTCAAGAAACCAATTCTGCGAGCTGATACTAAGCCGAAGCCCGTTTATCCACGCACCAACTCGTAAAAAGGGAACCATCGTCCCCAGTCTTGGACGGCTCAACGGCCTATCCGTGTGACTAAGACTTCTCTGGAATCATCATTATTTTTGATGAAGGGAAACTCAAATCCCAGATTTATCAAAGCCACAAGGTCCTTGATATAATCTAGTAACATATGTAACATATAGTAGAATGCATACAGGGAGATGGTGATATCAATAAGCATGGGGGAACTGAGAAGAGGTGCCGGCACCGTGGGGCTTGGATGATGATGCCCAGTCGGTGGGACCAAGAGCTTCTTCCTGCGCTCAAAAATTCATCAGCCAAGATAGAAAAGATAACAAGCAATGAATAAGGTATTTAAGCACAGCAACAATAACATGTATATGGCATGAATAGCACAAGTTAAATCATGGTATTTCAAATCATCATTGTTTGTTGTTTCATCATGAGGAAGACAACTTGGCTAATCAAGATTTGGAGTTGAATGATCGGAATGATAATGCCCAGTGGCAGAATTAATCAAGAGAAATCAGCAGGAGTTGATTGAAAGATCTGGAGATGAATAATCAGGATGATAATCAGGAGATATAACCCAAAAGATATGAGGAGATGATAATCAAAATGATGCCCAGGGTGGCATGTCATGAGAATATCAGGAAGAATCAATAGATTGATAGCAATGAGTAGAGATAGGACTCATCCCGTGCTCTTGGTCCTTGCAAAATTGTTCCTGCAAAACACCATCAGACAATACAATGCAATCTTTATGGAGTTTTGGAATATGCAAATTTTTATGGAGTTTTAAAAAAGATATTCAAATTTTTATGGATTTTGATCAATATGCAAATTTTTGTGGGTTTTGGAAAATATTCAAATTTTTATGAAGTTTTGAGAAAGATATTCAAATTTTTATGGATTTTGGACAAGAAATATTCAATTTTTTGTTTGATTTTGGTTAGACATTGCTAAAGCAGCATCAAAGGGCGTCTTAAACCACTGGCTAGGGGCCCTCGTTCCTTCCCTTTTCGCTAAAACTGCCCAAAGCTGGACGTGCATTGAAAGTGGCATCCTATAACCGACCGTCTTTGATCAACGGTGCCCCTACCAAGGCCATACCCGAGAAACATTCGGTCTTAGAGGGAAAAGAGAAGAACAATTGTGACAAGCTTTGTGCAGGATGGGAGATATCGGGACTTGAATTCTTTCCAAGGTGTTCTCTTCAAAGAGGTAGTCTGTTGTGCCGGGGCTTTGTGCCTTTGATTTTTAGACCCTTGACATGCATACGACCAGGGTTTTCCCTATGGGGACTTTGCCACTCTTGACATGCCATAATTCACAATCTTGCTTTTATCGAAATTTTGACTTGATTTTCATAATAGCCCTTTTGGCGAGATGTATATCATGAAAACTCATATTTAGTTTGGGTCAAGACTGCCCCTATTTGAGACTCCTCTCGTATTGGGGATTACCAAGGTTGGTCATCTCATCCGTCAACCTCTTGCCCCTGGATGTGGCCGAGTAAAGAAGAGAAAAGACTTTCAGATATACTCATGACATGGCCAAGGTAGCAACGGTGTTTAACCAAAGGAGCCGGCTAAGGACGCCATGAAGTGTGTGCGGTGCCCAACTAAGGGTTGCTCTTAACAAGCAGGGAGAGAAAATTGAATTCCCAGCGCGGGGTTCTTATTAACCAATGGTGCTGCAAAAGCAAGTCTAAAGACTCTTTTGAGAATGATTTCAATTAAACAAAAGCTTAAGATAAAGGTTTAAATCACCACTCTTAATCCTGTTAGGAAGCACTTCATTTTGAAAATCATGCGTGAAGTAATGAGATAATGATATCATGAAAATACGTACTTACACCAATATATTACCTTGCAACCTTTGTTAAAGCAGCTGCCGCGAGAGGTTGATCATCGTGGGATAGTCCTCTTAGGCAGATAAAGGGTTGGAAGCAAAGGATTGAAAGTGGCTTAACAAGAAGGAGTGGTGCCAAGACCAGACTCAGACAAATAAGGAAAAAAAGGAAAAGAGGCGAGGGCTAGAACTCCCTCACTAAGGCGCGGAGACCCTGATCACATGGAACAGTCTACAGAAGGAGAGGAAAATCAAGAAGAGGGGTGAGGACTAAAGCCTCGGAAGTAATGGGAGAATGGGCAGATGCCCAAGGTAATGGATGTGGAAGAAGTTGGGTCGGACCCAGAATCAGGAGGAATTAGAAGAAGAAATTGGTAGATAGAAAGAGGCGGATCCGGAGGGTCCGGAGGCAGAGGAGGAGAATCATGAT
This sequence comes from Amorphophallus konjac, assembly GCA_022559845.1. Taxonomy (NCBI): domain Eukaryota; kingdom Viridiplantae; phylum Streptophyta; class Magnoliopsida; order Alismatales; family Araceae; genus Amorphophallus; species Amorphophallus konjac. The sequence goes on along the minus strand of CM040119.1, from coordinate 320,560,287 downwards.
AGGAGGAATCCGGAGGCTCCGAAGGGATGACAAAAGAAGGGACGCGATGCCCTGGGACGAAATAGGGAAAAAGATGATGGAAAAGGAAGAAAAAAATGAAGGATGTGATGTTCAGGAAGATTAGAAAGATGAATCGGAAGAAAGATGGAGGGTCCGGAGGTTCCGGAGGAAGCAAATGAAAAAGGTGGAGAGAAAAATCCGAAGGTTCCGGAGGAATGAAATCAGGAAGGAGAAGGTGGAAAGGGGCATCGTGCCCGAGGGAAAAGTCCGGAGGTTCCGGTGGAAGCAAATAAAAAAGGTGGAGAGGGGCGTCGTGCCCAAAGGGAAAGTCCGGAGGTTCCGGAGGAAGCAAATCAGGAAGGAGAAGATGGAAAGGGGCGTCGTGCCCGAGGGAAAAGTCCGGAGGTTCCGGTGGAAGCAAATAAAAAAGGTGGAGAGGGGCGTCGTGCCCAAAGGGAAAGTCCGGAGGTTCCGGAGGTAGCAAATGAGAAGGGGCGCGATGCCCAAGGGGAAAATCCGGAGGTTCTGGAGGAGGAAGGTGGAAAGGGACGCGATGCCCAAGAGAAAGGTCCGGAGGTTCCGGAGAATGGAAAGGGGCGCGATGCCCGAGGGGAAAGTGAGAGAAATCCGGAGGTTCTGGAGGAAGCAAATCAGGAAGGGCGAGATGCCCAAAGAGGAGGGATAAAATTCCTGGAGGTTCCAGGGAGATAGCAGGAAAAGGGACGCGATGCCCCAGGGATAGTGGATAAAAAGATGAAGATGAATAAGATGGGAAGTGCGGAATATCCGGAGGTGCCGGAAGACGGGGAAGATACGGGTTTGGAAACCCGGGAAGCAGGAGGTGCAAATGCATGCGAATGCAGTAGCATGGATGTGATGAATGCACAAATGCGACAGAATGCATGGAATGCAAAGAACGTGAAGAACATGAAGGGCGAGAGAATGAGATCCTCCTCCTAACCCTGGGAATGGCCCATGAAGAAAAAGTGATAGAGATGGATGAGGTGGATAAAGGAGTGGAAGGCCCCTTAGTGCCAAAATAACTGCCCCTCCACGGCAGTGAAAGTGTATGAGAAATAGCCCCTGCCGAAGCTTCAATGGTGAATGTCAACTCCCTTGAAGAGTGCAAAGTAATGGTGTGAGGGAGTTGGAAAGTTGGGCTCGGAAGCATTATGTTGCCCAAAGATTCAAAATTTGGAAATTGGAACAAAGGGTGCCCTGCCCGGCCCTTACACAGTATCAATGCTTGGCATGTCGGCGACTTGGCTTCTTCGACCGTGCTTGGCACAATAACCCGGATTGGCATCCGGCAAATGAATTCTTGAATCTTGAATGGCACGGCCAAATCCTTGCTGCCCGGCTCTTGATCGTCCTCGGCACCTGTGCTTGTAGAAGGCCCCCCATTCTGAGTAGTAGAGGGAGGTGAAGCGGAGGCGGAAGGCTTTGTGAGTGATGGAGGTATAATGGAAAGTGTTGGCGTAAGTGGAGGCGGAAGTTCAAACACATCGAGTTTCTCCCTTTGCTTGCAAGCGGTCTGGGTTAGCTCGAGTGCAAAAAGTGGTGGATCCTGCTCAGGATTAACCATAAGTAAGGGTGAAGGGTTAAATGGGGGGGTAGGTAAAGTGGGTTTTAGGGATGGTGGTAATGGGATAACGGGAGGTTGAATTGGGGACAGTTCAATGGTAGGCTCGGTGGAGGCCGATGGTGTGGAGGTAGATGGCTTAACGGGTGGAGGTTCAATAGTGGAAGGCTTGAGGGAGGCCAGTGTTGCGGAGGTTAATGGTGTAACTGGAGGAAGTGTAATGTATGCGGTGTCAAGGATAGGAGGAGACTTACAATGTGCCGGTGTGGGTGATTGAAGTATCGACCCATCATCGTAACACCAATTAGTCTCATAAATAGGGGTTGGATCAGGGATGGTTTCATCCTGAGCAGGAGGTTCATCGAACGGAAATGGGGAAAGCGGAAAGTTAAGGAAACTCGGAAGGGGTGCCTGCGGAGCTTCATCGTCATATACCGGCTCAAATTCTTCAATTGCCAGCTCTTGTTCGCTTGAAATGCTGACGCCGTAATCATCCCTCCTGTCTTTCCATTCTCTCTCCATCTTTGTAATCTCGTCCAAAGCGGCATGGAGAGGATTGACTGGAGTAGGAGGAGCCGTGACCCTCTTTATTTGTTCCTCCATCAAAGTAATCTTATCAAGCAGAGATTGTTGGAGGGGTGTAACTTGAACAACCGAGGGCTGGCAGGGCCTTGAAGGAGGAAGGGCCGTATAAAAAGGCCGTGGAGGGTAGTTGACGGGATGACCCGTAAAAGAACCCGGACGGGCCGGATTGCAAGGAGTAAATGGGCCTCGGGGCCGTGATGGAGGAGGAATAGAAGAAGGCGGGTGTCGGACCACCCGAGGAGGAGTGTGAATAGAAGGGGATGGGTAATGGGCTACCCGATTAGGAATATGAATGGAAGAGGGAATTGGGTGATGGGCCACCCGTGGAGGATTAGAAGGAGGATGAGATGAAGGAGATGCACCCCCAACGGCGGCCTTAAGGGCTTGGATCTGTTGAGGGGTGAGATGATCTAATGCATGCAAAATTTGGGAGACCTTCTCATCATTGGGACGAGAGGGCTTAATAGGAATAGTGGCTCGAAATTGAGTTGAAGGACCATTGGATTGGACATTGCCCAAGGGTCGGGCCACACCATAAGAGTGAGGACGTGGTCCTTTGAAAGTATGGTGAGAATTTTGACGAACATGTTGAAATTGAGGAGAATAAGATGTGCACGGTTGTGCATCCTCATGAATTGAATTAAACATGTTGTTTTGTTTATCAAAGTAAACCATTATGCAAGCAATTTAATGTGCAAACAATTTACAAAGAAACACACAAGTCGTGATGGTTACCTTGATTTTTATGTTTGAACCTTGGTGAATTAATGAATTTTAGCAAAGTTGGGAATGATTCACACAAGGGAAGAAACCTAGTTTCAATATGGTTTGAACTCCAATGCCAACTAGGAACCCTCTCTCACCACGTATAGGCCAACTAATCCGGGACTTCAAAAGGGTACAACCTGCCCGGCGTCCGTGAGGGAACCCACGGGTGCGGGGACTTACGGAGGCTTGGAAAAGGGATTTCCAGTCCAAAGAGACGGAATGCTCAATGGAGGGTCGTCCCAATTCCAAGAGGGTGTGTGGATCCTAATGAAGAGGAGGGGGCTCCCAAACCAATGCAAAGAATGAATGCAGCAGGGTAAATAGGCCAACCACAATAATATAATCAATCAACAAAGATAAGTATGAAATATCATGAAAACTCACCCACGGGAAGGGTTCTGGAAACCCACAGTAAAAACACGCCCTGGCAGGGGGCGCTACTAACAAAAGACACGACAGTGTGACTGTCGTGACTCAAAGCGAGGGGCCCAGGGCCGGGTAAAACGCCCCTTAGGGTGAGGCGCTATCAATAAAGGGACGCCCTGATGTGGGGCGCTAATCAACAAATAAACGCCTTTGGGAAGGGCGTGAATTCACAGGCAGCAATATAAAGCAGGAAAACCGGAAATATGCTGGAAAACGCCCTGTCAGAGGGCGTAAAATATGAATAAGGCGCCCTGTATTAGGGCGTTAAATCAAACAAACGCCTCTGCCAGAGGCGTGAATTCACTTTTTCCAGAGAACTTCACGGCCAGCAGTATCAACACCCAATCACACAATCATGGCAATCAATAGAATAAGCATGCTCATCAAGAATTTTAAATAAGTGGAAATTTTAAAGAAGAATCAACAAACCGACCGATCACTTAGGGGGGGTGTAAAACCAATGGAGGGTGCCCGAGGGGCACAAAAAGGGAGACGCACCGAGGGTGCAATAGGGGAGACGGCACACGCGGGTGCCTAAGGGGAAAGGGATAATAAAGAGAACACAAAGGGTCCCACCGTGATCGCCAATTTGTAGATCTCTAATTTAGAATAATCCACTTAAAAGAAATGATAACAATAATAAGCATGAGCACGAGGTGCTAAGGGGAGTGTGTGTGTGATCGCCAGAGACACGAGGGTCTCGAGTGGAAAATAATAAGGGAAAGGATGATCGCGAAAATACCTCAAAGTGCGGGGATGTGAGTGCTTCCTTTCTCTTCAAATCGGCCGGCCGATGAAGAGAGTTCTCCAATTTATTACCCTTGCAAAACAAACAAATACCACCAAAAGAATTGAATTAGAAACAAGGTGGGTGTAGCATCAAATTCTTGAATAGATGAGCATGAAATATCATAGGATTAAGACACACCTTGTGAGTGGTTGGCCCTTAAACCCCTATGCAAAAAGGGTGTGGGAGATATGATGGATGTATGCAAAATAAAACAAGGGGAAAGAGTGCAAGAGATGCACTCAATGGGAGTTCTCAACGTGGTTGAGTTTTAAAAGAATAAATACATGAATGATCATGCATGCAACCGAATGATGTAGCAAAAGAATAATAATAAAAAAAAGGAGAGAAGAAGCCTGTTGCTTTGGCTTTGATATTCAAGGGGAAGTGAGCTTCAATAGGATGATGAAGAGCGCGCCGTGGAAGCCCCTCCTTCAGCCAAACACAGCCGCACAGAGCAACCTGCAAGAAAACAAAGCAAAAGGAAAAAAAACGCGGAGGGGAAGAAGGGGGTCCAACCCGTTAACAGAGCAGCAGAGCTCTATTAATAGATTGGAAATAGAGGGATAAGAACGGCAAGAGTCCAATGGAGGTAAGATAAGAACGGGCAAGAGCCCCAATCAAGGCAGAAGTCTAATGAGGCAAGGACTCTCTGGGGAAAGGGCTGCGAAGCCAGCAGATGAAACACGCCCTTTGTCAGGGCGTCAATTCAAGAATTGACGACCTGTCAAGGGGCGTTAATTTAAAACACGCCCTGGGTCAGGGCGTTTCCTCCTGGATTAATTTTAGAAATAAACATTTCTTTTATTTAAAAATTATGAAAGACGCCTCAGGGAGAGGCGTGAATTGAAAAACGCCCCATGTTAGGGCGTGATTAAACATTTTTCAAACATTTATTCTTTTTCAAAAATTGCATAATTCCAGGAATTGACGCCCTCATCTCAGGGCGTCCTTTCATCAAGAAACACCCCAGGTCAGGTCGTGTTTTAAAACACGCCCTTCACCAGGTCACAAATTTATAAAATAGGTAAAATGGGGAGAAATAGATAAAATGGGGAGACACGCCCTGGATCAGGTCGCTTTTAAAAACACGCCCCTCTCCAGGCCGTTAATTTAAAAAAAGAGGGAAAGGGGAGAAAATCTTTGAAAAATGGAAAAAACACTCAAATAAGCTAATTTGAGGGTCAAATGGGGCATTGCATGGCAATATGAGAAATACTCAAAGTAATGTCAATTTTGGCGTGTCTACATCTAGCAGATTCTCGGATTGGCCAGAGAAGCTCATTGAAGCTCTATGGACTTTTCGCACTTTAGTCCGTACTCCCACTTACGGGATGGAGGCGGTAGTTTCATATGAGATTCTGATCCCTTCTCTTAGGGTACAATTGGATAAGGAACTTCCCCTCGACGAACGTCGTGATTCACTCCTTGCCCAATTGGAACTCTTAGATGAAAAGCGCCTGGCCGCAGCCGAGCATGCTCGTGTATATCAAAATAGACTTGCACGTTTTTACCAAAAGAAGGTTATTGAGAGAAAATTCAAAGTTGGTGAAATGGTAGTGAAAAGAATTTTTGTAAAACCTGGCGGCCCACGTTCTAAACTCCAACCCAATTGGGAAGGACCGTACGTGGTTCAGGCTGTGCATCCTGGTAACGCCTATAGGCTAGTCAATGCTGAGGGAGTTGAGTTATCCCACCCTTGGAATGGGCTTTATCTTAAGAAGTACTACCCTTAGATAGGTGTGTATAGTGTCAAAAATAAAACAAAAAATGAATGAAAACAAAAACAACAAAAAAATATCAAAAACCATGAAAATAACACAAATATGTATATAAAACAACAAAAGGCAAAAAAAGGAAAAGAAAAAAAAGGGAAAAAGATAGAAAATTCAAAATGCCAATGCCTGGTGGTCACCATGTACTTAAGTCACTGCATCCAACCTCCATGTTAGGACATGGCCCATTACGACTTGGTAGGTTCTGGGTCTTGGTCTGCCAGAACTATGGAGATTTTTATCCGGCCAGCTCGGCCTATGCCCCCTCAAAAGAAGACATGTATACACATCTGTTCTAAAAAAAAATCGGTAGCATTGCTTATGGTGGGGCCTCACCCAGAGGGTCTCCAGAAAGCTCAAATCTTTATTCTCTTCTTCTCGACCGAATGAGACAGCCAGCTCCCTTAAAACGCTAAGCATGGGAAACACAAACACAATCCCCCTAGGGTAAGAGTAAGATCCAATTCCTCGAACATGGATCAGAGCACGAGAAGAGGGCAGTGTCTCCGCAGACATACAAGAGGGATTTCACATTGTCAAAAGATTATGTCTCTCGTAAAAATCTATCAAAAAATCAAAACGAAGCAAAAAATCAAAGTCAAAAGAAAGGCCTGGTCGTAACCGTGCCTGAATCCACTAGATAAACCCCTTTGACTGAAAGTCAAATTCTACACAAAAGGGGCCATGAGGTATAAATGCTCGAGATTTGGTCTGAAGTTGCCCGAAAGGCAAAAGTCAAGTGTGCCCTTACTAACTCGCCGGGTTAACGGTTTTGTCGGTCCTCTCAGGAGGTTTACCCCCCCTACATTCTTCATTCTTCCCCTGAAGATGAAGGCTCAATGGAGTTTCCGAAGGGTGAAGCTTGCTAAAGCTTGTAACCTTCGTTCAACACAAACATATGGTTGTCCATCTTGAAAAGTAGAAGCCATTATTGTGAAGGAGTCTCCGTTTTTCTGGTCGGTCAAAACCTTTGTCTACCATCTTAATGTATTCTTAGTTTAACCTCGGGCTTAGACCAATGCAAGCGCGTCACCTACGGGTGCGACGGCGTCTGATTCCAGGTCAGCGTCGCGCGGTTGGTCATTTGGGTTCTAGGGTGTTCCATCAGATACCATCTAGAGTTGTGAGGAAATTGACCCGGGTCGGGCAAATCATTTACCTCGAACACTTTTTGGGTGAATCCCTGTGGTCGGAAGCAACTGGGAGCCTAAGCATGGCATGACGGTATTGTCATCAGGATAAGTCTTAGCCGACGGGATTATTATTCGAGGAGTCTAGAGGCCCAAATCAAGCTAGATGTGCACTTAGGATGCCTAGGCGGTTAGTAAAAAACCCTTGTTCTCATGCAAGTTAGATGTTATATGGGTTGGTCATCATGCATTAGCAAAAATAAAAAAAATAATAAATAAACCAAAAATAAAAAAAACAACAAATCCAAAAATCCAAAAAAAGTAGAAAAATGTAAATATATGCAAAGCAAAAAAAAATGGAAACAAAAAAGACCAAAAAAATAATAAACAAACAACAAAACACAAAAAAATGAATACACCTACAAAAACAAAAATCACATCTTTGCATGATGGCATTTGTATGCTGCGTTTCATCTTAAATTTTCATTTGCATCCGTGTGCTTGTGTGCCACATTCATCATCGTCCTTTATTATTGCCTTTGTTAATAAGGGCTTGCCCCTTGACTCGTTATCAAGGACAGTTCAAAACCTCGTCTGCCTATTGAGCAAGGGGCAAGTCAGAGCAGAAATACTAACTTGTTTGCTTAGATGTGTGCAGGGATTCAAGAGATCATAAAGAAGTAGAGAACCAAGCACAAACCATTTTATTCCACTCCCATTCAAAAAAACAAACAACAAAAGAGAGCTTACATTAAGTTCCACCCTCCTTCTCTACATTACTCGTCTCGCCGCTTTCTGAGTAAGAAACTCTAGAAGGTGCTATCCAACCATGAAAAGCGGTACTTCTACCGCTTTGTGATCCTCTTTCTATCTCCACTCCCAGACGTCGATCTGTGGGGCCAGCAAAGAAGCTACTAACACGAAAGCCACGCTCTCGTGCCCTTCGGTAGTGTTCCTCTCCATCTTCAGCCACTGCTTGGCGAGACCGAGACTAGTCCTCAATTCAAATAGTTGGGCCTCCATGGCCCTCCTCTCCTCTTTCTCGGCTGATCTTTTGGCCTTCTCTCTTTCCCTGTCCTTTTCCCTCTCAGCACGTTCTCTCGCTCTGTCTTCTCTCTTTAGCTGAAGGTTGATCCTTAGCTCTATAGCGTCCCTAGAAGAGTCGTCATCTGGACGACGATGTAGTTCCTCTTCTACCTCGGCTATTCTAGCTTCCTTCTGGGTGGCATGCGCGTGTACCTCCTATGTTTCTTTCTCCTGCCATACATATCATCTCAGGCATATGGCAATGCTTGAACAAGGGATATTAAATGTTGAAACCCTCACCTGTGCAGAAAGCTTCCCTTCTTCCTCTGCAGCTCGTTGTGTGGCATGAGCAAGATGCTCGTGGAGTAGATCCAACTCTGAAGTAGGAATCCATAGACTGGAAGAAACGTCGTCTGCCCCCATCGCCAATGAAACTGCATCGAGCTGGGCACGCTGTATGTTGGGTCCCGCGAGGTGTAAACGGATCTAGAAGGGGGGGTTGAATAGATCCTATCAAAAGCTTTGGTCTATTTAAAACTCTTAGCTAACAAAAACTTAAACCACTTTTATAAAGTGAATGAATCACTTGGGCACAATGCACAGCGGAATTAAGTAGAGTGGCTCAAATGAAAAGACTTGAATTACAAGCTATGAAACGTCCACACTTCTTTAAGCACATTTGTGATCTTGAAAGAAATAAGTCTTGTAGTGCAGGGATCATAAAGCATAACACTAAAGTATGCAATAGCTTGCAACAACCATGCGTGTGTGCGTATGCTATGTTGATCACTCAAAGTGCATATGTGTGTGAACAATATAACCAATGTGGAAGCACACGAACCTGCGAATGGGGTTAGAAGATATAGATCAATCACACACGATAAACAACCCACAACACAGGGATTTTTAAGGTGGTTCGGTTACAACCCCGCAACCTACGTCCACCCCTCACCAAAACCCGGTGAGGCTTCCTTGCTGACTCACAGCTTGACCGGGGACACGCCCCAACCACAGAACAGAGAAAGCCCTCTTTCTGTCTTCCTACACACAAAGTCGGCAGGGACGGCTACACCGCAAATCGGAGAACTCCCGATTGCCTTCCTACTAACCACCGGTAGGGACGTCAACACCGCAAATCAGACAGCCTCCGATTGCCTTCCTACTAACCACCGGTAGGGACGATTCTCAAGTTCAAGTGTTTGAAAGAAATGGAATAAGAACAACTTATGAAAAACACTCAACAAGATATAGAATATGCTTAAGAGAAAAGATATTGTCTGTGGTTTGCTGGAGCTTGAATCTCTTGAGGATTTGATGAAGAACTTCTTCCCGGAGTACTGTTCACAGCTACAGTACTCGAACTCCTCTCCCTTGAACACACCCTTGCAGCCTCCTTTGATCTCCCTTATTAGCCTTGCTTGCTTCTACTCTTCCTTGGAGGTTGATGGATTGAGATATGAGCTTGAATCAACTTGAGTTGATGGAGAAGAATATTGGATGTAGCTTTGATCTTCCCTTGAGTTGATGAAGAGGTTTGGATGAAGATTTGATCACCTTTGTGAGCTTACTTGCTTCTCTTCTTCCTTGGAGATTGAAGGCTTTAGATGTAGGCTTGAATCCCTTGGATTGGATGTAGAACTTCTGCATGAAGTACTGTTCACGGCTACAGTACCTCTTCTTCCAATCTCCTCTCTAGCCTCTCTTGATCTCTCTTTGCTCCAAATGATCAACTAGGGTTTCTAACCCTCTTGTGTTGGTTTTATAGACTTTGAATGGTCCATAGATGCCCCCTAAACCAGATCCACAAATCTTGGAAGATTAGGTAAGGTTTGATTAAACAAATCCATGGAAAGGGGCTGGCCACGAGGTGGATTTCGAAGTCAAACATGGCTGCATCGGGGCTGGCGGTTGACCTGCAGCTCCTGGCGGTCGACCGCTACTGAGAATCGCTGTAGAAGATTAGTCCCTGGGATTTTCGGTCGACCGCTACTGGCTGGCGGTCGACCTGCAGCTGAAGGAACTGCAACCGGGGGATCCCTGGCTGGGGCGGTAGACCGCCCCTGTGCTGGCGGTGGACCGCCAGCTGGGCAGACCCCCATTTCAACCGGGGTCGGTCCGTTTAGCCATTTCAGCTCTGTCGTTTAACTCCATTAGCAGCCTGTTCATGTCCGTGGCATCTCCCTTGATAGTCTAAAAGGTATCAACTAAGTCTTTAACCTTGGGTTCTCTTGGCTATGCTTCTTTGTGCATTGACCATATAAGAAATATGCAATTACCTTATGTGTGATGCTATTCAACTTGATGTCTATGCTTAAAACATGCTAGATTGCCGTGCAACCAGTATTGTCGTATGCCTTGATATCTGTGTATCCAGTTGCCTAGATTTATGTGTCATTCTTGAAGTATAATGACCACCAATATTGCCTTGTCATATGCCTTGATATCTGAGTACTGGAGTGTTGTTCAAGCTCTTGATCTTGATTGTTTGCACTGGAAGTATAATGACCTGAAATGTATGAATATTAACATTATCAAATGCAGGTATAGTTCATTAATGACTAAAGAGGCAGACATCATCAAAACCATAAAATGATTAATTATGTTGCACACATGTTCAACATTCTCCCCCTTTTTGATGATGGCAACTATGAGTCATTCTGAACTATGAGTGATTATAAATGCACATGGCAACTATGAGTCACTCACATGGTTCTCACCCCCTTTGACACACAGAGTGCATTCGGATTGCCCCCTTTGACACACAGAGTGCATTCGGATTGCATTTGGATTAATGACTCACATAAACATACCAAATTTTGTGACTAATGACTCACAAAACTTCTCCCCCTTTCACAACATCAAAAGATCCATAAAAGAGAACGAGGGACTCACATTAATGATGCACACAAAATGACTTACATGATTCTCTGTTATCTCCTTGTGACATCATTACAAGCAACCATAATGTGGAGAAACATGTCATTGCAGGCAACATTCCAGAAGATGATGTGGAAATACATGCCAATGGTTGTACACTTATTATGATTGACAAAATAACCAAAGAGAACAACCAATTGTGGAAAGCCAGTTATAGGACTAATACCAATGAATGATATGGATGTATCGAACATGGTGGTGTTCCGTGACTTGGCAAAGATAAAGTATGTGGGAGCGGTGGAGCCACAGCAGCATGATTCAATTTCTCAAATAGGAGATGGATAGAGCAGCCAAGGAGCAATTTTTGATTTCAAACTTTGCAAGATTTTTAGTGGTTTTCCAATATTCAGATTTTGTTTGGATTTTCTATGCAATGCATGGAAATGATCAAATTTTGATGCAAGCTACAATTGTATGAAGTCGAGACATGCATGCCACCCTAATGCATGAAAACATGATGACAATGATGCTAGGACTTATGCCAAATGCCAATGAATGAGAAAGTAATGTGATATCATTTGATAGAGGACACCAATGATTTTGGAGACGACTTAAAAGGTGCATCAAGATGATACCACTTGTTGGATTATAGTACTTGTGAAGTATGGTGATGTAATCGGGGCAGCCTGAATGATTTATGTAGATATGGCAGATGAAGGTAAACAACAAGGAGCATCAAGATATGACTTCTCGAGAGAGAATGGAGGTTCTTTAATCTGAAACCAAGTTCATAAATCAGAGTTATGGATTTTTCAGAATTTTCAGTTATAGAACCCAAATGAACCAGCTCTTACATTCAGATTGGTTTAATGCTAATGAGTTCTGGCCTACTCAGTAGAATCACATGAAGACATTTGCATGCAAGTTTAATAGTAGTGAACCAGAAATTCATGTCAAAATAAGATTAACCTTCTCTAATCTTACTCAGTCAGTTTCATTGGTTCCCTTGAGAGTGACCACAATAAGTATTGAGGCTAAACACTTAGATGACTTTGATTTGATTCATGAGTGCTACACATTCAGATTTTTCTTTTTGAAATCATTTGAAAGATGATTATCGTCATTTTACGAGCAGTCAAGTGTAGCAATCACCTTTTGACGTGAGTGTGCACGTTTACCAGACGCAAGCACCCCAAGTTACTCAGTGTAGCTCACAATTTTACCTCACTTAGAACGGAGATAGCATAGTCACCTCATGACATATCGAACCTCATTTTCTTTGATGAGGAGATATATTTCTCAGCAACAGTGCCATTGCTCTGCCTTAAGTTTTCTTTTAAGTGTAGCCACTTTTTGAAATATACAGATTCAACAAATGTTTAAAAACAATACTTAGCTGAAGTTTCTCGATCAAGGATGCCTTTGTATTAAAAAAATCTTTCAGATTCAAGACGGTATAACAAGTCAAAACACGAGTAACTAGTTTAAGTCTATTAAGCCCGACCACAAATATTTTCAAGACCATCAAACTTCAAGACTAAAGAAATCATTAATGTTAAACCAAAATCATTCATGTTCAAGGCAATCACAAGACTCTATAAGAGAACATTCTTCTTGCAGATTTACTCTGATAAACAACCTCAATAATAGATTGGGAATCCTCCAAGAAGGTCAAGGGACTTTGAATCCAAGTTGAACCACAAAAGGTTGTTAGCAATATGATGCAGTGGTTTGATATAAAAGGAGAGTGTTACATATGAGTGGAAACTTGAGAATCAATGGTGAACACTCCCCCTAGGGTTATGCACTGAGCTCAGACAAAAGTAATTTTCAGGCAGGAAGAACGTGGGGTCGACCTGTCAAAGGAGTGAGATCGACCTGTTGAACTGCAAGGCAGAATTTTGACTAGATTTTCATGATGAACAAGCTCCCCCTGAGAAGATGCATTCTATGCCATGATGTCAACAGAATGAAGATGAAACATTATGCGTGAATGCTATAAACAAACAACTCCCCCTTACTATGTGGCCTATATGCGACATTGACGCATGGTACGTGGCGGAGGTGAAACCTCACGCATATTGAGTGCTTCTAGGCAAGCATAACCTGCCTTTCCATACATCAACATTTGATATACCAGGGCTGTGCAAGAGTGAGATGATGTGAAATGATTCAAACTAGATTGATGTTGACTCCCCCTGAGTACATGCAAGGGTTGGCAATGAACTATACAGCCTAAGACTTATGTGAATACACAATGCAATGAAGATGTTGCAAAATGATTGTGCATTATCATTTGTCTTCTAAACATGAATAACGAGTTGAAAATACAACCATGACATGCATCATCAAAACCAAAGTCCAAGAATTTCATGTGGCTGATAGACTTATGCAACTCATCATCACATTAACTTCATCAGCATAACAAGTTTTTCATGAGTTAAATAGCTGAAATCAAGCATGGTGTGAACAAGTTATCTAGCTCAAAAGTTCATCTCACACCATGGGGATTTTGCATTTCAAAGAGTAATTCAGTTTGCAGAATCTAATGACATTGAGCAGACGTATGATGCACTATCTACATGTCAAGACTAAACATGCAAGATGACTGAACTTAAAGGTTTATGTACATACCTGTGCCTTGAGCTTTTATTTACCTTATAATCATTTGTTCAGCTCCAAGGCATCCTGCATCCAAAATTTTCATTTGGAATTTTTAGGTACCTAAGATTGCTTAGGTCCTTGTAGGTTAGCAGCTCTATCATATTCACCAATGTAGCTCATATGTTTCAGGGAAATCAGATCATCTTTTCTCATTGTATGATAATCATACATGTCATGACCCTTTTTCCCACAGTAAAAACAGCACACAAAAGATTGAGTATTCTTTTTATGTTCATGTGCGTGTGCATATGCATTTTGTTCTTGTGGATGAGCATGGGATTTACCTTTCATGGCATGAAGGTGATGCTTTCCCTTCAAGTGCCAGCACTTTTGGAGAGTATGGCCAGACTTACCATAATGAGAGCAGCAAGGAGGAAGATTTTGGTTTAAAGCCATGGAGAGTGTCGACCTACTTGTATGGGAGTGTCGACTCTTCTGACTCCCCGTGCAATTCTGTGCAGATATCTGCTGAGTAGGTCCTCTGCCAGTATTGACCTGTTTCTTTCCTTACTCTTTCACTTGATCTCCTGCTCTAAGCTCATCATTTCTCAAGATAAAACAATCATGCACAGTGTGACCATGTTTATCACAATAATAACAATGGACATTCATTTTGTGGAAAGCATGATATTTAGCATTGGACATGTTATGGTGCATGTTTGGATGAGCATGTTGAATTTTACTTTTCTTTCGAGCAGTGTGCCCTTTTTGGTGACCACAGGAAGTGATGGCTTCTGATGAGCCAGAATCTTGGTCTTGGGCAAACCTTGACAGAAAAACATTCAAATCCTGAATTTCATTTTCAAGTGAGAAAATATGCTGTTTAGATTCATCAAGACTCTCTTCGCATGCTGCCAATTGCTCATTGAGCATGGCATTTACCGCTTTAAGATTTTGATTTTCTTGTTCTAAAGCATGCAAAGTTTCAGAGTGATCTTCAATGACAGATTTGCCTTTTTCATGTGCAGCCAGTTTTTCATGCAATTCTTCTTCAGCTTTTTCATGTTCAATTTTCTTTTCCAACAACTCTCTATTCTCTTCTTTCAGAGAATCAATCAGTTTTTGTTGCCATTCAAGATCATCATGGAGACCAACATTTATGTTTCTCAAGAATGAACATTTTTCACATACAAAATTAGCAGAGCATGAAACAGAATTTTTGTTTCCTTCAATCAACTTCTCATGATAGATTAGCCCATCGGCCATAGTTTGATCATTAGAGATTAACTTAGGTTGGTTTTGGAGTTTTATCACAGTTTCTTCCAACCTAGTGATTTCATCATGAAGATTTTCATTTTCATCCCTTAGACATGCAATGCTTTGTTTATGCGTATCTAGATCAACTAAGAGAGTGTCGTTAAGCTCTTCAAAAATAGAACACTTTTTACAAAACGAGCTTTCATTTTGGTTGATTTTCTTGAGATCCTTTTTCAAATTTTTGTTTTCTGATTTTACCTTTTTGTATTGAGTAATCAACTCATCATAGGCTTCCATAAGCTCTTCAAAAGTGAATTCCTCAGAGTTGGAGTTTACCTATGATGAGGATGTATAGCTGGACTGTTCTGCACGGTCGGCCATGAAGCATTCTTGTTCTTGTTCCTTCCCTTCATGGATTTTCACCAACTTATCCAATACTTGCTTGGCTATGCTGTAAGAGTACACAAGATGAGTTAGTCTTAGATCAACTGCAGCTGTAATTAAGTTATATGCAAGATGATTATCATTGTGTTTGGTCTCATGTTCGGCTAACCAATCAATTGAATTTGATGGCAGCTCATGAGGACCATTGTATATAAGAGTCCACAATTGTGGATCTAAGGAGCTAACATAGATGAACATTCTTCCAACCCATGTAGAAAAATCTGAACCATCATAAATGGGTGGAGAAGCCATCGAAGCAAGTGTAGCATGTGAATCCATCTAAATAACAAACACCGGGATCTTTCCCTACAGATCGTTAGATCTGGGAATGATAGAGCCTCGCTCTGATACCACTTGTTGCGTCCCGCGAGGTGTAAACGGATCTAGAAGGGGGGGTTGAATAGATCCTATCAAAAGCTTTGGTCTATTTAAAACTCTTAGCTAACAAAAACTTAAACCACTCTTATAAAGTGAATGAATCACTTAGGCACAATGCACAGCGGAATTAAGTAGAGTGGCTCAAATGAAAAGACTTGAATTACAAGCTATGAAACGTCCACACTTCTTTAAGCACATTTGTGATCTTGAAAGAAATAAGTCTTGTAGTGCAGGGATCATAAAGCATAACACTAAAGCATGCAATAGCTTGCAACAACCGTGCGTGTGTGTGTATGCTATGTTGATCACTCAAAGTGCATATGTGTGTGAACAATATAACCAAGTGTGGAAGCACACGAACCTGCGAATGGGGTTAGAAGATATAGATCAATCACACACGATAAACAACCCACAACACAGAATTTTTAAGGTGGTTCGATTGCAACCCCGCAACCTACGTCCACCCCTCACCAAAACCCGGTGAGGCTTCCTTGCTGACTCACAGCTTGACCGGGGACACGCCCCAACCACAGAACAGAGAAAGCCATCTTTCTGTCTTCCTACACACAAAGCCGGCAGGGACGGCTACACCGCAAATTGGAGAACTCCCGATTGCCTTCCTACTAACCACCGGTAGGGACGTCAACACCGTAAATCAGACAGCCTCCGATTGCCTTCCTACTAACCACCGGTAGGGACGATTCTCAAGTTCAAGTGTTTGAAAGAAATGGAATAAGAACAACTTATGAAAAACACTCAACAAGATATAGAATATGCTTAAGAGAAAAGATCTTGTCTGAGGTTTGCTGGAGCTTGAATCTCTTGAGGATTTGATGAAGAACTTCTTCCCGGAGTACTGTTCACAGCTACAGTACTCGAACTCCTCTCCCTTGAACACACCCTTGCAGTCTCCTTTGATCTCCCTTATTAGCCTTACTTGCTTCTACTCTTTCTTGGAGGTTGATGGATTGAGATATGAGCTTGAATCACCTTGAGTTGATGGAGAAGAATATTGGATGTAGCTTTGATCTTCCCTTGAGTTAATGAAGAGGTTTGGATGAAGATTTGATCACCTTTGTGAGCTTGCTTGCTTATCTTCTTCCTTGGAGATTGAAGGCTTTAGATGTAGGCTTGAATCCCTTGGATTGGATGTAGAACTTATGCACGAAGTACTGTTCACGGCTACAGTACCTCTTCTTCCAATCTCCTCTCTAGCCTCTCTTGATCTCTCTTTGTTCCAAATGATCAACTAGGGTTTCTAACCCTCTTGTGTTGGTTTTATAGACTTTGAATGGTCCATAGATGCCCCCCAAACCAGATCCACAAATCTTGGAAGATTAGGTAAGGTTAGATTAAACAAATCCATGGAAAGGGGCTGGCCACGAGGTAGATTTCGAAGTCAAACATGGCTGCATCAGGGCTGGCGGTCGACCTGCAGCTCCTGGCGGTCGATCGCTACTAAGAATCGCAGTAGAAGATTAGTCCCTGGGATTTTCGATCGACCGCTACTGGCTGGCGGTCGACCTGTAGCTGAAGGAACTACAGCCGGGGGATCCCTGGCTGGGGCGGTCGACCGCCCCTGTGCTGGCGGTCGACCGCCAGCTGGGCAGACCCCCAGTTCAACCGGGGTCGGTCCGTTTAGCCATTTCAGCTCCGTCGTTTAACTCCATTAGCAGCCCGTTCATGTCCGTGGCATCTCCCTTGATAGTCTAAAAGGTATCAACTAAGCCTTTAATCTTGGGTTCTCTTGGCTATGCTTCTTTGTGCATTGACCATATAAGAAATATGCAATGACCTTATGTGTGATGCTATTCAACTTGATGTCTATGCTTAAAACATGCTAGATTGCCGTGCAACCAGTATTGTCGTATGCCTTGATATCTGTGTATCCATTTGCCTAGATTCATGTGTCATTCTTGAAGTATAATGACCACCAATATTGCCTTGTCATATGCCTTGATATCTGAGTACTGGAAGTGTTGCTCAAGCTCTTGATCTTGATCGTTTGCACTGGAAGTATAATGACCTGAAATGTATGAATATTAACATTATCAAATGCAGGTATAGTTCATTAATGACTAAAGAGGCAGACATCATCAAAACCATAAAATGATTAATCATGTTGCACACATGTTCAACACTGCATGCACATATGAGGTGACATTTAAGTGGTTAACGCCGTGAATTTCAAATCATACCAGGAGTGTGTACATGAAAACTTACTGATGAACCCAGAGTCGCTCGGGTGTCACTCAACTCTTGCTCCGTATCCGCTAAACGAGCTCGTAAGTTCGTTATTATGGTGTCACGGGCATCCTACAGTTATGGATTATGAGTTCATAAAAAATTAAAAAAAATTAAAAAAATCAAAAAATAAAAAATGGTTTCTTTTTACTTTACCTCCACAATCCCTCCAGGCTGGTGCATCTCTGCATGCATTGCCCTATAGAGCCTTAGGTAATCTTCACTGTCTTGCGCTTGTGATTCCACGAGCGTGCCACCCCGTTGCAAGTCTTCATATTGTTCGAGGAAGCGCACCCTCCAATCAACACAGGTTACCAGTCTGCGCGTCTTCTTTCCGACGCTGGGTGATGTGGTCATATCCACCCATTCCTGGGCAAGCCCTAGGGTCCTCATGGCAAATCACAGCCTTAGTGGCTCAATCTCATTCAAGCAATGGAGCCATAGGTCCGGCCCGAATCGGACACGGCTTCCAATTACCCATGGCTGGTCGACATCGACCATGTTTAAGTAGGGTCTCCAGTTCACCTATGTTGGGTTGTACATATCTTCTTAGTTACCCGAAAATACAAAAAAATGGTAAAAAATGAATAAAACATACAAAAAAAAGAGGAAAAATCCTACCATCGTTGCAGGAAACTCTTGCAGCTCAAGTCTCAACACCATCAGTTGATAAGATAGAGGTGTTGTACTCATGATGGGTTGCCACCGTCTAGCTAGCGGGATCGTCACTGGCCGCAAGTGTCGAGCTCTCCTCATTGGAAAGTAATAGTAGCTCCATAGCTACACTATCATGTCCATTGGGAACAACAAATACAAAAAAGCATAAAACATAAAAACAACAAAAAATAATCTTTTACATGGATGAAGGGCGTAAACCCACTGATTGTCACCTCTTGGTCCGTCCTTTGCGACAGACCTGTAAACAGATGTGCCAGCACGGCAGCTCCCCAGGCATACTGACCTACTCTCTCCAATTCCACGAGTAGCTCCAGGAAACGGCAGTGTATGTTGTCTCCCTTGGAGCCCAGTAGCAACTTGCCCAACATGAAGAGGAGGAACCTCCTCAGGTCCATGTTGGTCCTCTCCCAGTTGCTGGCGTCCACGCAGTATACTGCACGGGCTCCTCTTTCAGCCCTCTCCATGAATTCCTCTAGAGACTCGTCATCACGCGGACGAGTGTCAGTAAGCCCTAACGCTTCCATGATTGATGCCCTGGCTACTGACCTGTTCTTCCGACCATCAAGGTCCAGCCCCAATAGCTTTTGGGCACCTTCTCGGTAGTCCGCGTAAGTGACGCCAGTCACTGCCTCCCCATCTACTTTGAGGCCCGTGATTCGGACCACATCTTCTAGGCTGGGCACCATGTGCCCCACGGCTTCAAGAATGCCCGACTCATCGGGTCCCATCTTTCACGCAGTGCTTGGATCAGGACAAGGTCGAGCTTGATTGGCTCGATTCGAAGAAAGGCCCCAAACCCCATCACGTCTAATCTCACCTTCTGGAAGTCCGGGAGACCCCGATATGCTGCTACTACCGGCTCCCATGAGATGTGCGATCTCATCATACTCTGCACATACACGAGACGTGAGAAAGGGGAGCTTTGCTAAGGAAGAAAGGAGAAGAAAGCATGAAAGAAAGGAACAAAGGATCCACGCACGAGCTGTGATCGGGTCCTCTCACTCAGTTGTCCTTCGACTTCTGAGAGTCTTCTGGAGCTGCTACCAGATCTGCTCCTCTTCGAAGAGCGGGAAGACGCACCTTCTGCTCTGAAGCTAGATTCATCCTGTAACGACCCGAGAATCCGATTACCGGGAAGGCTCGATAACCCGAGACTCGCACCGCCGCCCACGAGCCGGGAGGGCTCGGAAGGGCTAAAAGGAGTGTGGAGGCACAAAGAAATAGGAAATAAAGCAGGACAATTCAACAAATAACAGAAATAAATAAACAACTACAACTATAACAGAGTCCAGTCCAACAGAAAGTACAGTCTAAAGTAGTAAAAACGTACCACATGCCAAGTGAACACTCGGCCCGGCAAGCTGGCAACTGAGAACCTCCGCTCCGCACCCTCGAACCTCGAGGAAGAACTGCCACACCTGAAAAGCATGGAATGAGTCTCCAAAACAGAGACTCAGCAAGGATCCCGCGGAACCCCAACCGGAAACAACGGCGATAGCGGAAAGGAGAGCTACAACAACAGCAGGAACAGCAAACCGGTGGCCGGTCAAAACTCGGCACTACAGCTACTCCTACTGTACCAGAAGGCACACCTCGATCACGTAGTCGAAGCTACCGAACCACGCTAGTATCACCTATCGAAGTAAAAACCCACAGCAACCACACCGTAGAGGCATGTCCCTCGGACACAGCCGACCTGGACACGCTATCCAAGGTGCAACCCCGACCATCCGATCGCGGGTACCGCACAACAAGGCGCAACCTCGGTAAAGCCACTAGCACTAGTCTCACGGCGCGAAAACTGACACACGCGCCATGGCGAGACAATCGAACTCAACGGTCAACACGACCGAAAACCCGAAGGTCAAAGTCACGAAAACTGACAGTCTGTCACTCCCAACTCGACAGGAGTACCTCTCACTAGAAGCACAGCCGGTAGCGTCCCCTGACGTCTTACACCACGCCACAGGTGAACTGCCTGACGTGGTAGCTCCTACCAAAGGCGCAGACATCGTACAAGTAACCACAAACAAGTGACTAGCTGGGGTCACGCCCGTCGACGTGGGTCCAACTGCCCCCAACCACGTGTTCACACACAGACCGCGCGTCCCTGGTCTGGCCCTCTGACCGGTTTCCCCCTCAGTCGGACTCTGGCTGCAAGACGTAGGGCCCAACGGTAACCGGTCCACAAACCGTCTCAAAGGGTGAGTGCCCGTACACCACTCCCAGGTGAGACTAGCACCTCGTACTGGTGGGCTACGACTAGTGGAGGGTCACTGAAGGAGTAGACTCTCAACGGAAAACAACGTCCGAATCTGACGACGTACGGGGACCACCCTACGTACCGGCCCCGTCACACGGCGACCACAGTCGGAGAAGAAAGAGGACTCGCAGTCCACGGTCACGCACGCACCTACACGAGAGTCGAGAAAACTCAAGTGGCACTAAGCCACTGGACTCTAGACAGTCCTCTAGACGCACGACACCCAACGGTCCTTGAGTCACAAGACTCGGGGTCAAGACCATTGTACGCAACAGCACAAGGCCGTCAATCTAGTCCACTCTCTAGGTCTAAAACCATGGTAGCACGAGTACCGAGATAATTCACGAGCCGCCAAGACCACTCCCTCGGGAAGGGAATGTAAGGGGCAAGGCCACCCACATGGGCCACATGGAAAACACAGAAGCACGATTCCCAAGGTAGCACACAAGCCGCCATGTCGATTTCCCATCTTGAAGCAAGCGGGAAA
This sequence comes from Amorphophallus konjac, assembly GCA_022559845.1. Lineage (NCBI taxonomy): Eukaryota > Viridiplantae > Streptophyta > Magnoliopsida > Alismatales > Araceae > Amorphophallus > Amorphophallus konjac. The sequence goes on along the minus strand of CM040119.1, from coordinate 320,538,976 downwards.
CCTCCAGCCCCAGGCCGGATAACTGGACTCGCAGTCCGAGGCCAAACACATGGCCCACACGGGAATCACCTTCCAAAGAAACCCACGACATGCGGGGGAGACCCCACCGCACACACACCGATACACGGTGACTCGATCGAGCGTAACACGAAAGCCCGGAACACGTGAGGTCACCTGGACCCACAACACCTACGGGCACGCTAATCGAGGTAACGCGGTCCCTCCCGACACCCCAAAAACATGGACACAGAACCCATGGGGTGTCCGGGATACTCACAAGGTCGGAGGTCGACCACTGGGTCACAACCGAGTCGACCAGAGACCAACACAACACAATCGGGACACTAAAAGGTCACCCGGACCCTTAAGCTCGCGACACGCAAAATGAGGTAAGTGGGACCTCCAGACACCCAAAGGCATGGCCAAACACTCACGGGACCTAAAGTCAACCACTGGGTCGCAACCGGGTCGACCGGAGGTCAAAACAGTGCAAACAGGAACCAGAACGTGGTAGTGGTCACCTGGTGACCGCGACCAGATGGTAGCGGTCGACCGGGGACCGTGACCATGCTGTCACGGTCACCTCACGACCGCAACTAGCCACGCGCAAGCCTGATGGTAGCGATCGCCCGAGGACCGTGACCAGACAGTAGCGGTCATCCCAAGACCGCGACTAGGCCAAAGCGGTCTATCGCACGACCGCGACGCTCGAAGGCCTTTTCGGCCAAAGCACAAAGTGAAAGCGGTTCTTCCAAGACCGCGACCAGTGATAGAGGTTTCTGGTGGACCGCGATCACTTCGGAAAACTGAGAACGGCGGAAAAACCCCAAAAATCCACGCCACGCCCCCAAACATCCACGGATGAGGGGGAAAACAAAGGGGAAGCTCCCCAGTAGCCCCTAGCATGAATCTACGGCCTCGGATCGGCCTAAAACGCAATGAAACGGGAGATCGGGCGATCACTCCCCGAAACATGGTTTTTCCCCAAAACGCCCCAAACGACCCGCTCGGCTCACCACGGCCTATGAAACTCGCGGGAAAGGAAGTGCACGAGCTGGGGGTCCATCACCCTACCTCCACCGAAGATTTCGCGCACCGTGGACGCCGATCCACGAAGAAAACGCCGTTGAAGCCTCGCCATTCCACGAACTCACGGCCGAGCTTCACCGCGCCTCCACCGCCTCGATCCTCATCCATCCTCGCCCGCACCTCACCCGCGCCGTCCCCACCTCGCCCGTACTCCGCCCCGTCGGCCGCCGGAGAGAGAGGGAGAGAGGAGAGAGCGTGAGAAGAGAGAGGGAGAGAAGAGAGAAATGAGAGGGGAGAGAGAGAAAAGGGTTTATATATAGGAAAATCTGGAAATTCAGAAAAATCTCAAAAAATAGAAATTACACCCTCGCGATCCTTAGAACGCACCGATCGCAACGGTACCACACTCGCCTAGGTGAACGGCCCGGTTCACCCGTAACGAGGTTCCGAAGGAAAAGCCGAAACCCACACCGAGAATCGGAAAACACACGCGGAAAAAGCCGCGGAACGCTTCCGGACCTCTGAAACGACTCCGGAACGCGCCGTTCCGAACACGAAAGATGTCTGAAACAAAATTTCGGACACAACGGAGTCGGACACTCTGAGAAACTAGATCCGGGACCCACGAAGAAGGATCCAAAAAACCCGGGGCATTACACATCCTCCATCCTGAAAAATGTGCAACACTCGCTACCTCCCCTCCTTACAAACTTGCACTCCTCAAATCTACTCTCACGACTTTGGTGCTTTCAAGTCGAGGGAAAGGGGAGATACTTATAGGCTTAGAAAGGAGGCGATCTGGATCTATCACCATCACCCCTCGCAGCGGCCTTTGGGACAATTCACCCTCCTTTTACTCTCGCACCCACTCTACCATGTAGAGTGATCGATTCAGAGACGTGATTTGTTGACTTGTCCTCCCTATTCGGTCCAAAGGTTCCCCGTGTTTATTGTCTCGTTGTAACTTTTTTTAGCTCAAAAAAAAATGGGGGACATTTATGCGGGAAAACAGGACCAGTGGCCGACGTTGTTGAAATTGGTGGTAGATCCTTTGAAATCATGGCCTCGGTACCCTCGCGTGCCACTTTGCCATATGAAGTAAATGGAGCGGAGCCGTGATTTGTTGACCCGCCACTCCTATTCGGTCCAAAGATTCCCCGTGTCCCTTATCCTATTGCGACTACTTTTAGCGCAAACAAGGAAATGCGGGACATTCACGTGGGAAAAGAGCATCAAGGGCCGATATTGTTGAACTCGATGGCAGATTCCCTTTGAAAATCATGGCTATCGTGAGTCACCACTCCTTGTTTTAAGGAGACATCTCGTCGACCATCTCACATAGGAATAATGCGACAGAGAAGAGGCGTAGAGGAGAAGGAACGCATCAAGGGCAAACAAGCCACGTTCAAATCAAGCCATTCCACTCATACATCTATATAAGGGTTTGTGCCCGTCATGAGGAGAGAGTGGGTGTGTAAGCCATTCACTAATCCTCATCACCCGCCTGGTTACATTTCTTCTCTCTCCGAAGGCAAAAAGTCACTTGGAAGCCCTTTATAGTTCTGTGACGCAGCAATCGCTTTGCCATACCACACGTTCCCACCTGCTCTTCAGCGGTGCTCTTCGTCGTCCTTCTGTCTCTCTCATGACCCCGATGGCCGCGAACCTCTTGAAGTTGAGGCCGTTGGTTGAGCTGCCCTTTGCTTTGCCAAAGGAGACGATACCAACTCTAAGAGCTCCTCTGCCGCGAGCTCCAACTCCCCTCCAATCTGTAGAGCAAGCCACGTCTGGACGCTCTTTCTCTCAAAGCTCCATCTCCTGGGCCTCCTGTGCTACTTTGTCTTTGCCTTTCTCTCCACTGTCTCTTGCTTTATCTCTCTCCTCGCCGCTTGGAGAGAAACTTTCGGCTCCAGGGCATCTCAGGGCAACTCCTCGTGTTGTAATTGCTCTAATCTTCCAACTCCTGCCATCTTAGTCGCTTATACAAAAAGAAAAGAGGTGGAGGATATTCAAAGCATGTGCAATGGCATCAAAGCCTTATTTTTATTTCAAAATGAGGATTACATCAGGGGTTTGGGCACTTCAGGCCTCAAATTCCCCAATTGGGTTACATAAGTTTTCCACAATTCCATGTCCTCATTTATAGACACCATTGCCTTCAGTGGAATACTTACCTTCCACGATGCTTTGATTGCCTTCACGTCTTTGGCGTCTCCCTCCGTCCCCAACTCCCTCTTCCTTAGAGGAGGAATTTTAGATAACATTGGGAACGAATGGCGAGGGAGGCCGATTTGAGTGTAGCACCGATGTGCATTGTAAAGAGCGAATTCAGTCGCGCCAACAAGCTGGAGCTCCGCATCTGGGGAGGATCTCGTGAGGAGTTCAGATGAAAGCAAACATGTTGGCGCATAAGTGAACATGTTCTACATCATTGTGCTGTAGTGATCCCTCCAGTCTTCGCGTTTCTTCAACCAAGGAGCCCGATTTACCACATTATCACTAAAGCCTAACACATCGACCATGTGATAAAGTGGGCTTTGTTGGAAGATTTTTGAGATAGTCGCCATCCCCTCGTGGTGGTCAAATTTGAAATGCAAGTCAATCCAGCAATTCAGAAGGAGTATGCAACCGAAAGGAGGCTTACACATGCTGGAAGCCGTGAGACCGCTATAAAGATAAGCCAGGACGGCGGGCCCCACTCTCTTCCCATCCCAAATCCCACAAATGCGGCTCAATTGGTCCTCCTCCACTATGTTGTCGGTATAAGGAAACAGGAGAGCTCTCGCCAAGTAGATTGTGAACCCCTTCATTGTTGCATCCCTATGGTTTTGATGATGTCTCACACTATAAATCAATCTTCTATCTCTAGATTAATGTTATTTCATCATGTGAGTGAGTACAGTTTATTTGGTTGTCAGATAAGCATGCTATCTTGATTCTATCTACACTGTTTGGTTAATATGAACAGTAGTGGGTCAACTCATCAGCAAGGGTGGGTCGACGCATCAGAGCATTGATAGTTTGGGCACAAAGTCTATACACCAGCTTGATCCATTTAGTCTGTACATTGGCATATCTTCTTCAAGTCTGTACATCGGGCACCTTCTAACTGAAGTCTACACATTGATCCTAATACTCTAAGTCTATACACTGCCCGACCAGTCAAGTCGGCTCATTGCCAAAGTCAGTTCAGCTCAACCCTATACATCCTTCCAAGCTTCAACTCTATACATTGGATTGTCAAACTTCATGTCTATACAATGGCTGTTGCATTGTCATGAAGTCTACACATCCGATAGTGTAAGTCTATACATCGCCCAGAGTTTTGTTTGCAAAGTCTGAACATTGCTTCAGAGATAGCTTCAGCAAAGTCTATACATTCGGTTCCTTGGGCAAAGTCTATACATCGCTTAGTCTACACATTGCCTTCAGCCCAAGTGTTCAAAGCCAAGTCTATACAACGCCAACTCAACACATTGAACAGCTCTCCAAGTCTATACACTAGACTTCATTTCTCTAAGTCTATACACTGGTCTGTGATTCACCAGCTCTGTACATTCGATATCCTTTCCTACGCATTGGCCAAGTCCATACACTCAACATTTCCCTACGCTTTCTTGGCCAAGTCTGTACATCACTAAGTGTGTACATTGCATGCTGCTCAAACGTTCAATGTCTTCAAAGTCTGTACAGCGTCCGTCTCAGCCAGCGTCTCATGCTGTGTCTTAGGCAAGTCTGTACATCGGCCTCATTCGTTCAAGTCTATACATTGAACTGCTTTTCAAAGTCTGTACAGCGTCCGTCTCAGCCAGCGTCTCATGCTGTGTCTTAGGCAAGTCTGTACATCGGCGTCCTTCGTTCAAGTCTATACATTGAATTGCGTCTTAGGAAAGTCTGTACAGAGGCTTCGATTTACCAAGTCTGTACATCGGCTTCATTCGCTCAAGTCCACACATCCACAGTGGTTCATCAAGTCTATACATTCACTTGAGCTTCACCAAGTCTGTACAACGATGAAGTCTTCACAAGTCTGTACAGTGCTTGAGCTTCATCTAGTCTGTACATCGCTTCAAGCGATTCAAGTCTATACAGACTGCCTTCACATCTAGAGTCTGTACATAGTTTCAATAGCCGATCGTCTCATACAGAACTTTCCAAGTCTGTACAGCCGAGTGTCTATTGCATCGTCTCACCCTGGCATAGTCTATACACTGGCTCAAGTTTTTCGAAGTCTATACATTTCTGTTGAGCATCAAGTCTACACACTGCTCACAGTCTTATTAAGAGTCTCACACAGGTTCCAAGTCTGTACACTGGTTAGGCTTCGTGAAGTCTATACAGTGGCTGAAGTGTTGTTAAGTGTACACATTAGTAAGGCTTGTTTGCTTTGTTCTTCTTAAGTCTATACAATGCCTTCACATGCGCTTGTTCATAATCTATACACTGACATTCATTTGCATTGTTCATAGTCTATACACTGCCATTCATTTGCATTGTTCATAGTCTATACACTGCCATCCGTCTGCATTGTTCATAAGTCTATACACTGCCATTCATGCGCATTGCTCATATGTCTATACACTGCCTTCACACATGCGCTTCTTTCATTAAGTCTGTACACTCTCTCACGTTGTACACACTTAATCAGTTGAAGGTTCTGAAGTATATACATTCATGTTAATGGCCTGAACTAACTAAGTCTATACATTCCATCTGTCTGTCTGCAGGCGATTCAGGCTGATGATTGGGCACGTGAATCGAGGTTGGCACCTGGCACGTGATCCAAGATAACAGGCGCATGACACGTGGATGACAACCTAGTCAGGATGCTGCCATGTGGTCAAAATTCAAATGATCTGGCCAAAAAGTGCATGAGCGGGAACATGGCAGCCACACGCCAATATCTGCTATAAATATAGAGCTTCATCCTTCAGTAGAAGCAAGATCGTGAAAAGAAAAAGCAGAAGCCATTAGTGAGAGTTTGCACGATCCAGAAAAGAAAAAGAGCAGAGAGTTCCAGATCTGAGAGGAGTTTGTTCGAGAGAGAGAGTAGTGTGTGTGGATTGATGAATTGCTTCATTTGAAGCTACATTTGTATTGGGTTTCAGAACCGATCTCTTCTTCATTGGTTTTTGTTTCTACTTTGCTTTCGTTTCATTTTGTTCATCCTTCTGATTTGAATTGGTTTCCCTCCGGTGTGTGGAGGAAGGGAGTATTACTCCAGTTTCCCTCTGAGTTGCAGAGGAAGAGAGATCCGTGATCTCTGGTGGTGTTAGTGACTGGTTGTCATTAACAGTTTCCCTCCGGTGTGTGGAGGAAGGGAGAGGATTCTCCGGTTGTGTTCTAGCTGGGAGCTAGAACAGGTTTCAAGTTCTGTGGGTAGCAGAACTTGGTTGAGGGATTTGTTTCCCTTGGTGTTCAAGCTGTGTGGCAGCATGTTGTTGGCAGACTGAGTCTGCATTGATCTAGCATCGTCTAGTGGAATCCTCACTCTAGTTGGAGTGAGGGGTGGATGTAGATTGCGGACTGCAATCGAACCTCCTAAAAACCGAGTGCCTCCTCTGTGGTTTGCTATTATTATCTGCGCTCTTCATCTGCTTGTCTCTTTGCTTCCATGTGATCAGTTCTTTATTCTCATTTACATTTCTCTGTGTACGGGTTAAGGAGGTGCGTTAGCAGTAGAATTTATTTTCCGCTTAAGTTTCTACAAATTGGGAGTGATCTATTCATCCCCCCCCTTCTATATCACTCTTGCTGCGCTAACAATTGGTATCAGAGCAGGTTTACGCCATGTGGACGAACGGTCAAGGAAATGCTAGTGGTCCTAGAACCTTCATGGCCGAAGGTCAATCCATTAGTCGCCCTCCTTATTTCGATGGTAGTAACTATCTGTTTTGGAAGAACAGGATGGAAGTGTTCATCAGGGCTCAGAGTCATAAACTGTGGAGAGTAATCACGGTGGGGCCATATGATCTGCCACCAAACGAGGACGCTTGGACAGATGACCATGTCAAGCTCTCCTCACTCAACTGGACGGCGCTGAACATCATCCAGTGTGCTGTTCATCCAGAGGAATATGCCCGTATATCTGCATACAGAACTGCCAAACGAATGTGGGATGAGCTGCAATTGATCTATGAAGGTACAGCTCAAGTGAAAGCCTCAAAGGTAAATCTCTACACTTCTAAGTATGAAATGTTCAAGATGAATGCAGATGAGAATATAACTGAAATGTATGCCAGGTTGTCCTTAATCACTAACACACTTAAAGGGCTAGGGAAGGATCTTGCTGAGGCAGATATAGTCAGGAAAATCCTTAGATCTTTATCCCCGGCATGGCACACTAAGGCCATTGTGATTGAGGAGTCAAAAGATCTGACTATCTTGACTGTGAATGAACTCATAGGATCTCTTATGACATATGAGATGAATTTCAAAGGAGGTGGAGAAGGAAGTGAGAGGAAGGGTAAGAATGTGGCTCTAAGGGCATCCCGCAATAAGAGTAGCAACAGCGGGAGCAGCAGCAGTAGCCCCGAGTCTGAGTCCGAGCTTGAAGGTTTGTCAAATCTCGACCAGGAGGAGCAGACAATGCTCACTAGACAGTTCAGAAAATTTTTGAAGAAAAAGGGAAAGACCTTTAGGAAGAAGAAACCACACTCTTTCAACAAGAATGCTGAATTTACTAGTTACAGGGATAGAAATCCTAAGAGACTGACTTGTTTTAATTGTAACAAACAGGGACATATGAAAGGCGAATGCCCAGACCTCCAGAAGAAGGGTCCCTATCTTCAGAAGAAAAACATAAAAGTGCAGAAGAAGAAGAAGCCACAGGCGATGGTCTGCACATGGAGCGAGGAAGAAGAAGACCCAGAAGAAGCTTCCTCAGAAGAATATGAAGATGAAATTTGCCTTATGGCAAACAGTGAAGAGGAGGTAATAAACGTTTTTGAAAATTTCTCAATTGATGACTGGGAAGATGCTTATGGTGACTTGCTAGATAAATTTAATTCTCTTAGTAAAGAGCACAGAGTTCTGAAAAGAAAATTTAACACAAATGTTGAAGAACAATCTCTGGTCTGTGAGGAAAATGAGAAGCTAAAAGAACAACTAGAAGAAATGACCTCACTAAGGAAAGAAAATGATAAGCTCAAGGGAGAAATTCAAGAAAGTCAAAAATAGCTCAATGAATTCAAAACTAAAATTGAAGAAAGCATGAATGAAATTAGAGTGAATTCAGAGAAATATGAAGCTGTGAAGAAAGTAAATGCTGAGCTCCTAAAAAATTCTGAGTCCCTTCAAAAGGAGCTGGAAGACAAACAGAAAGTCTTAGAAAAGTTTGTCCAAGGAAAGACTAGCTTAGATGCTATACTAGGGACTAGGGTCAATTTCAATAAGGAAGGTCTAGGCTATGACCCAACCAACAAGAGACCCTTGCAATTCAAGACCATCACCTTCTGCCCAGAGAAGGGAAAAGAAAAGCTGGACACACCATCCAGCTCAAACAGCTCTAAGGAAATTCAAAGTCCTAAAGAGAACACAAAAACCAGTACTGGACAACCATTTAAGATGGGAATGAATTTTATGAAGAATAACACTAAGCCCACTCACCAGAACACAAATGGTAGATGGACCAAGAAAGTAAATCAGAATAAGAGCTGGAATTACAACAATCTGATGGGTCCAAACAGGACCTACTAGAGAAATAACCTTCATGGTCAAAGATATGCTAATCAACAAGTCTACAGGAAATTTCTTAGGAATAGGAAGACTAATGAATGGAATAGAACTCACTTCTCCAGTTCAGCTGGATTCATCTTTAATAAACCAGAAAGGAAGGTGCCAGAGAAAACCATGCTGAAACAAATCTGGATACCTAAACACTTGATCAGAGATTTGAACAATGTCATTGGACCCAACTCATCTTGGGTTCCAAATCACTCTGCTTGATATATTTGTGTAGGTCGGCCTGGCAGCTGAAGACAACAAGTGGTACCTCGACAGTGGCTGCTCCAGGCATATGACAGGAGACCGATCCAAGTTCAGCAAGATAGAGATGAAGCCAGGGGGTCTGGTCAAGTTTGGAGGAAAGAACAAAGGTAAAATAATTAGAGTTGGCACAGTAGGTAAGTCTTCCACAAATTCCATTGAAAAAGTATTACTTGTGGAAGGGCTTCAACACAACCTGATTAGCATTAGTCAATTATGTGACAGGGGTCACAAGGTTGTATTTGATGATAGTTCATGCAAAATCCTTGAAACAAATTCTGACATGGTTAAATTTGTAGCCAACATGATTAATAATGTCTACATTGTAGACTTAGATAAGAAATCTGAAACTACTATTTGCTTATCTGTCAATTCTGAAAATGATGCCTTTGAATGGCATAGACGTCTAGGTCATGCTAGCTTTTCAACTTTAAATAAATTGGTCAAGCATGATTTAGTTAGAGGCATGCCTAGAATTAAATTCAACTCAATATCAAAAGCATGTGATGCCTGTGCTCTAGGCAAACAGACCAGAAATTCTTTTAAATTAAGATCTGAGCCATTGTCTTCTAGACCAATGGAACTTCTTCATATGGACATTTTCGGTCCAACTAGAACTCAGAGTCTTAATGGAAACAGGTTTGGCTATGTCATTATAGATGACTTCTCTAGATATTCATGGATATTTTTCTTAGCAATTAAGAGTGATGCATTTCAAAAGTTTAATCTGTTTTTCAATAAGGTCAAACAAGAAGGGAAGTACAATGTTAGTTCTATTCAATCTGACCATGGAGGTGAGTTTGAAAACTCCATGTTTACTGATCTTTATGACAAAGAAGGACTAACTCACAGGTTTTCTTCTCCCAGGACACCTGAACAAAATGGGATTGTGGAGAGAAGAAATAGAACAGTGGTGAAGATGGCCCGAACCATGTTGATTGAAAGTAAATTACCTAGAAGGTTTTGGGCAGAAGCGGCCAATACTGCAACCTACATAATCAACAGGGCCATGGTAAGACCCATACACAAGAAAACACCCTATGAGCTTCTAAAAGGTAAGAAACCAAACTTGTTTCATTTCAGAATTTTTGGAGCAAAATATTTTATTCATAACAATGATAAGAAAGATTTAGACAAGTTTGAAGCCAAGAGTTCACCTGGAATATTCTTGGGTTACTCTGAAGTGTCAAGGGCATATAGGGTATTTAACATATCAGATCAGAAAGTGGAAGAGTCTCCACACATCCTTTTTAGTGAAAAGAAAGATGTTTCTAATGTTGAAAATCTTGACAGGGATTCTAATCATGGTGGAGATTTTCTAGAAGACCAACAGGAAGAAGAGAAGACTCAGCCGAGTGGAGAAACAAATTCCCCAAATCAGGAAGGTCAAGAGAAACAGGTGAGTCTTCAACAAATATTAGATTTCTTAAAGACCATCCATTAGATAATGTCATAGTCCAGCCTGAAGATCCTCTTCGGACTAGGTCTCATTTTAGAAATGTGAATAATGATGACTTAATTGCATTAATCTCACAAATAGAACCCAAAACAGTAGAAGAGGCCTTAGCTGATCAAGCTTGGGTCAATGCTATGAGTGAGGAATTAGGTCAGTTTGAAAGGAATAATGTCTGGGAGCTTGTCCCAAGACCAGATGGTATAAATATCATAGGAACCAAGTGGGTGTTCAAAAATAAGATGAATGAAGACGGAATCATCTTGAGGAATAAGGCCAGATTAGTAGCCAAAGGCTACTGTCAGGAATTTGGTGTAGACTTTGATGAATCCTATGTACCTGTTGCTAGGATGGAAGCTATAAGATTGTTGCTTGCCTTTGCATGCTCAAAGAATATAAAACTCCAACAAATGGATGTTAAAAGTGCATTTTTAAATGGAGTCATTAAGGAAGAAGTTTTTGTTGAACAACCTCCTGGATTTCAATATTCTCCTCAACCTAACCAAGTTTTCAAGTTAAACAAAGCCTTGTATGGTCTAAAGCAGGCTCCAAGAGCTTGGTATGAAAGATTGTCTGAATTTCTGATCAGCAAGGGCTACAAAAGAGGTAAAGTTGATCAAACTTTATTTACCAAGGGCATAAATAAAGATCTCATCATAGTTCAGGTATATGTAGATGACATTATATTTGGATCAACTAAGCATGAACTATGTGATGAATTTTCTACCATGATGTCTGCTGAATTCGAAATGAGCTTGGTTGGTGAACTGAAATATTTTCTTGGATTGCAGGTACAGCAGCTAGAAGATGGATGCTTCATCAACCAAACCAAATACACAATGGAACTGTTCAAAAGGTTTGGCATGGAAAACTTAAAGCATATAACTACACCCATGGGCACCAATATCTCATTGGATGCAGATGAGACAGGTAAAGAAGTAAATGCCAAACTTTATCGAGGTATGATTGGATCACTTCTCTACTTGACAGCCTCTAGACCAGATATACAATTCAGTGTAGGAATGTGTGCAAGGTATCAATCTAGACCTACTGAATTACACTTAGCTGCAGTTAAAAGAATCTTCAGATATTTGTCAGCTAGTCATTCTCTTGGTTTATGGTTTCCTGCATCTCACACATTTAACTTAGTAGCATACACAGATGCTGATTATGCAGGCTGTAAACTAGACAGGAAAAGCACTAGTGGCCATTGTGAATTCTTGGGTGGGTGTTTAGTGTCTTGGGGCTCCAAGAAACAACATTTTGTGGCCCTCTCCACTGCAGAAGCTGAATATGTGGCTGCAGGGAGTTGTGGAACACAAGTAATATGGATTAAACACTAGCTTCAGGACTACCAAGTAGACCTGGGGTACACACCAATTTATTGTGATAATACTAGTGCCATCAATCTTGCTAAAAATCCTGTTTTGCATTCACGAACCAAACACATAGAGATAAGACATCATTTTATAAGAGATGAGGTGTCTAAGAATAATTTTGAACTGATTCATGTAGGCACAGATAATCAGATTGCTGACATATTCACAAAACCTCTGGATAATGAAAAATTCACCACATTGAGAAGAGAATTAGGCTTATACAAATTGTCTTAATTATGAAGCATGTTCTTGTTGTGAGGGGGAGTTGTGTTTTGTCTGATGTTTAGCCTTCTTTCATGCTGGTTTAAGGGGGAGTTCAGAATGCTTACTGGTTAGCTTTCAGGAATGCTTTGAGTAAGGGGAAGCTTTGAGATTATGCTGAAATGTTTTATTGAGGAATGCTATGTCTTAGGGGGAGCTGAGTTGTGATGTGAGAAGAGAAGTTCTTTGACAGATTCAAAAGGGCTGTCCAGATGTGTAACTTTGCTGGTCTTACATGACTGATCTAGAGTGGTTCTCTCAGACAGTAGAGTGTCACTTATCTCTTAAGTCTATAAGTCAGTAACTCTAATCTCCAGTTAGAATCTTTCCTATTAGTACTCCTTCAGAGATTTGGACTAATGACATAAAGTATATCTTCCTACATTGTCATTGATTCTGGTTCAGGCCAAAAACTTGTATGTCTTGTTATCTGACCCAATCAACTTGACATCTAGACATCAAGACTCAGTTCAAGAAATAGTCCTTTTGGTATTGTTTTCAATCATTCTATCTCTTTAACTCAAGGGCTTAACTGAACAAAAATGTTCTATTTTGATCACTGAGAAACTGGGAGCTTCATCAATGAAATAAATTTTTCTCCCATGTCATGAGGTGTCAAATGCTTAAAATGAATGAAAAGACATGACAGAGCAATGGTGGCTTGCTGGTGAGTAACTGGGGACTCTGGTCTCTAATCAAGGTGTTTCCTCATGTCAAAAACCACAGTTACTAACTCTGTTCCTTAAATAAAAAAAAGGGGAGGAAGTAATGAGGCACTCACTCTGAGTAACTGGGGATTCAGGCCTCTAATCAAGGTGTCTCTCTAATGTCAAAGGAGTGAACTACCAACTTACTCATTGATCTTCTTGAAAATCATCTCCAACAAAAAATTCCTTATTGTTATGCAACTAATGGATTGCTTGTCTTCAATACCTTGAGAACACCTCTCTGATTTAGTCTCTTGCTGTCTTGTGGGATAGTTGAATGATCAGCTATATTTGGCCATACTTGTGAACTCCTGCTCTAAATCATCCACTATGTATGCTGATAAACTTGTCTATCACTCTACTTCTCTATTATGTACTGAAGTATGAAGAATCTTCTCTTGAGATTAAAAACTCACTTATTCTCTTAAGACCTACTTGTGACTTTCTGCACTAAGAAGTTACTGCCCTTATTCTTCATGTTTCCAGCACTGTCATACATTCTGTAGTTCTTTTTGCTGATGTCAAAGGGGAAGAGAAGTTTGCAATGTCTGCAATTTCAGTGAGAAGTTCTGCAATATCAGTGAGTCTTGGATTTGTCTTGAGCTTTGGGGGAGTCATGTTGCTTCGTGGAAGATATGGTTATGAGATGTGGGGGAGATGAGAGTGTGTTGTAGGGATTGTATAATTCATCTGCATGTGCATGCCTTGAATTTAATATGTTTGTTGCAGCTGATATAAATCTCTTGTTGAAACTTGATATTGCTTGATTCATAGTGTTGTCATCATCAAAAAGGGGGAGATTGTTGCATCCCTATGGTTTTGATGATGTCTCACACTATAAATCAATCTTCTATCTCTAGATTAATGCTGTTTCATCATGTGAGTGAGTACAGTTCATTTGGTTGTCAGATAAGCATGCTATCTTGATTCTATCTACACTGTTTGGTTAATATGAACAGTAGTGGGTCGACTCATCAGCAAGGGTGGGTCGACGCATCAGAGCATTGATAGTTTGGGCACAAAGTCTATACACCAGCTTGATCCATTTAGTCTGTACATTGGCATATATTCTTCAAGTCTGTACATCGGGCACCTTCTAACTGAAGTCTACACATTGATCCTAATACTCTAAGTCTGTACACTGCCCGACCAGTCAAGTCGGCTCATTGCCAAAGTCAGTTCAGCTCAACCCTATACATCCTTCCAAGCTTCAACTCTATACATTGGATTGTCAAACTTCATGTCTATACAATGGCTGCTGCATTGTCATGAAGTCTACACATCCGATAGTGTAAGTCTATACATCGCCCAGAGTTTTGTTTGCAAAGTCTGAACATTGCTTCAGAGATAGCTTCAGCAAAGTCTATACATTCGGTTCCTTGGGCAAAGTCTATACATCGCTTAGTCTGCACATTGCCTTCAGCCCAAGTGTTCAAAGCCAAGTCTATACAACGCCAACTCAACACATTGAACAGTTCTCCAAGTCTATACACTAGACTTCATTTCTCTAAGTCTATACACTGGTCTGTGATTCACCAGCTCTGTACATTCGATATCCTTTCCTACGCATTGGCCAAGTCCATACACTCAACATTTCCCTACGCTTTCCTGGCCAAGTCTGTACATCACTAAGTGTGTACATTGCATGCTGCTCAAACGTTCAATGTCTTCAAAGTCTGTACAGCGTCCGTCTCAGCCAGCGTCTCATGCTGCGTCTTAGGCAAGTCTGTACATCGGCCTCATTCGTTCAAGTCTATACATTGAACTGCTTTTCAAAGTCTATACAGCGTCCGTCTCAGCCAGCGTCTCATGCTGTGTCTTAGGCAAGTCTGTACATCGGCGTCATTCGTTCAAGTCTATACATTGAATTGCGTCTTAGGAAAGTCTGTACAGAGGCTTCGATTTACCAAGTCTGTACATCGGCTTCATTCGCTCAAGTCCACACATCCACAGTGGTTCATCAAGTCTATACATTCACTTGAGCTTCACCAAGTCTGTACAACGCTGAAGTCTTCACAAGTCTGTACAGTGCTTGAGCTTCATCTAGTCTATAAATCGCTTCAAGCGATTCAAGTCTATACAGACTGCCTTCACATCCAGAGTCTGTACATCGTTTCAACAGCCGATCGTCTCATACAGAACTTTCCAAGTCTGTACAGCCGAGTGTCTATTACATCGTCTCACCCTGGCATAGTCTATACACTGGCTCAAGTTTGTCGAAGTCTATACATTTCCGTTGAGCATCAAGTCTACACACTGCTCACAGTCTTATTAAGAGTCTCACACAGGTTCCAAGTCTGTACACTGGTTAGGCTTCGTGAAGTCTATACAGTGGCGGAAGCTTTGTTAAGTGTACACATTAGTAAGGCTTGTTTGCTTTGTTCTTCTTAAGTCTATACAATGCCTTCACATGCGCTTGTTCATAATCTATACACTGACATTCGTCTGCATTGTTCATAGTCTATACACTGCCATTCATTTGCATTGTTCATAGTCTATACACTGCCATCCGTCTGCATTGTTCATTAGTCTATACACTGCCATTCATGCGCATTGCTCATATGTCTATACACTGCCTTCACACATGCGCTTCTTTCATTAAGTCTGTACACTCTCTCACGTTGTACACACTTAATCAGTTGAAGGTTCTGAAGTATATACATTCATGTTAATAGCCTGAACTAACTAAGTCTATACATTCCATCTGTCTATCTACAGGCGATTCAGGCTGATGATTGGGCACGTGAATCGAGGTTGGTACCTGGCACGTGATCCAAGACAACAGGCGCATGACACGTGGATGGCAACCTAGTCAGGATGCTGCCATGTGGTCGAAATTCAAATGATCTGGCCAAAAAGTGCATGAGCGGGAACCTGGCAGCCACACGCCAATATCTGCTATAAATATAGAGCTTCATCCTTCAGTAGAAGCAAGATCATGAAAAGAAAAAGGCGAAGCCATTGGTGAGAGTTTGCACGATCCAGAAAAGAAAAAGAGCAGAGAGTTCCAGATCTGAGAGGAGTTTGTTCGAGAGAGAGAGTAGTGTGTGTGGATTGATGAATTGCTTCATTTGAAGCTACATTTGTATTGGGTTTCAGAATCGATCTCTTCTTCATTGGTTTTTATTTCTACTTTGCTTTCTTTTCATTTTGTTCATCCTTCTGATTTGAATTGGTTTCCCTCCGGTGTGTGGAGGAAGGGAGTATTACTCCAGTTTCCCTCTGAGTTGCAGAGGAAGAGAGATCCGTGATCTCTGGTGGTGTTAGTGACTGGTTGTCATTAACAGTTTCCCTCCGGTGTGTGGAGGAAGGGAGAGGATTCTCCGGTTGTGTTCTAGCTGGGAGCTAGAACAGGTTTCAAGTTCTGTGGGAAGCAGAACTTGGTTGAGGGATTTGTTTCCCTTGGTGTTCAAGCTGTGTGGCAGCATGTTGTTGGCAGACTGAGTCTGCATTGATCTAGCATCGTCTAGTGGAATCCTCACTCTAGTTGGAGTGAGGGGTGGATGTAGATTGCGGACTGCAATCGAACCACCTAAAAATCGAGTGCCTCCTCTGTGGTTTGCTATTATTATCTGCGCTCTTCATCTGCTTGTCTCTTTGCTTCCATGTGATCAGTTCTTTATTCTCATTTACATTTCTCTGTGTACGGGTTAAGGAGGTGCGTTAGCAGTAGAATTTATTTTCCGCTTAAGTTTCTACAAATTGGGAGTGATCTATTCATCCCCCCCCCCCTTCTATATCACTCTTGCTGTGCTAACATTCATCAGTTTCTCCATCACTTTTTGATTCTTCCAGGGCACTCATAGTCCATTCTGCAAGTTTTTGTAAGTTGATCCCCTGTTGAGTTTGGACTGCCTTGATAGCCTTCGATGGCATGAAACTTCCGAGAACCTCCTCAGAAGTCACCTTTTTCAGCATGCGCGAGATCTTTATCTTGCCATCTTTCTTAAATCTCTTCAAACCAAGCAGCAGCTCCACCTCCTCAAGAAGAACTGTTGCTTCGAAAGTTGGGAAAATGAAGGTGTGAGTTTGAGGGTGCCAAACCTCTACTAGTGCACCCATGGCCGCCCAGTCCATGTAAATCTTGTCATAATGCTTGGTGTGAATTGCCAGCCCTTGGAGATGCCACTTTGAAATCACAGCTCTCATGCCGATGGTTATGTTGGAAGTGAGCTTTGATAACCAGGGCAGCTTTGAGAATTTCCTTGGGCCCGGGAAGAGAGGATATGGCTGAAAAGGAAAGGAAATACTGCGAAAGTGAAGGAGAAGTCATCCAGAAATTAGAAAATGAGTTAACTTAGCAGCCGTGAGTGAATTCTTTCACTCAGATGTCCTTCAAGGTCCCTAAGCCGTTGGATCTCATTGCTAGCCCTACTTCTCTTCACGGGACGCGAGGATTCGCCTTCCATCTCAAATCCAAATGGCTACGATCACTCTTTCTTTCTTGCTTCCCTTCAGGGAATTCGTGCTTATGCTTCTTCCTAGCTCGAATGCGAGCTACTTATAGAATGGGAAGGGATCAAGTCATCATCAACAGTTCCATCTTGTTATGGTTATTACTCTTGTTTGATTGGTCATGTTATGATTATGTCTTTTGATGATTCTGTTAATAATTTTATCTTGTCATGATTGCTTTAATGATTCTATCATGTCATGATTGTGTTGATAATTGTGTCTTATTATGATTGTATAATTATTGTATGTAAATTTTAAAAAAAAAAAAGAGACAAGAAAATAAAAAAAAATGGATCATCTCCCTCTCACATGTATCTCTGCATTTTATCCTGCATTGCATTTAGTCCGAGTCGTACGGATAGGCCGTTAAGTTGTGATAGAATGGGGACGACGGTTCCGTTCGACGCATCGATAAACGGGCCCCGGCTCATTACCGACTCATCAAATCGGTATCCTGACCCAGTCTCCACAGCTTAACCTTGGCCAGTTGGTCTCACTGTGAGAATCATTCACTTAAGTCGATTGTGTAAGCCACTGTATTTAAACACTCTGAAATGTGAGATATTCCATTCAGAGTCGAGTACCGAGTCTTCCCGAGGTTGCCTTAGACTGTTTCTCTGAAAGAGACCATTGTTTAGATTTATCCTCAAATCATCTTTTTTATTCCCCTCAGACCCACCTTGGCTGTAGCACTTCCACAATGGCTGGTAACCGCTCTCCAATGGTGAAACCTGCAGGCCTACGACCCAGGTACTTCCGCACCGCGAAGTTGGTCCTTTTTAGTTGTTTGTGCCCTAGTGCACATTTTGTCCTTCCTTGTTTGTTTATCATCCAAACAATTGCTGATTTCGGAGAACCTTCTTCAAGGTTACTTCGGTAAAACTCGGGAAAGATTCCCATCAAGAAAATGATGAAGGCGTGTCTCGTCACACCTTGGCACCTGCTTTTCACTCCACTCCATTTCATTTCATACATTTCATTCCATTCCATTCCATGTCATGCCCCTACAAAGCAGATGCCAAGGTAGGGCAACTGTAGACACGCTATTTTCACATTTTTCGCGGGTAAACCTCATATTACACTACGATGCTCCAAAGTGGCTTACGCATTTGACTCATGTGGTTGATTAGTCATTTTTTTAGGTTTTATATAAAAAAAATATAAAAAAATTCAGAAAATGTTATAAAAATACAAAAAAAAGGAAAGGTTAAAAATAATAATAATAAACTAGAATATATATATATATATATACGTGAGGTTGTAACATATAAAGTGTTGTAAATACATATATGTGTAATATATAATATAAATATAAATATATAAATATATATACATAGTTGTAAATATAAATATATATATATATAGATTTATATGTTTACTTTTGTTAATCTATATCTTAATTACTCTCTCATATATTCATCCTACGATCAACACCTCACTTACACTCTCTTATTCTCTCACCCCACCCTACTTTGTCTCTTCTCTCTCTCTCTCTTTCTATCACTCTCGTCCACCTCATTTCCTCATCTTAGGCTCTCTCGCGTCCCTCTCTTATCCCCCCTTTCTCTCTTAATATCTTTCCCAACCGCCCCGGTAGAGGGAATATTTCCCTTTCACGTCCCTCTCCTTGCCATTGAATCCTATCTCTTCTCCTCCATTCTCTCAACCACGAGAACTCACCAAGCATACACACCCCTTTCGTCTCTCTTTCCCTCTCTCTCTCTCTAACAGCCCACATACACCCACAACCCCTGACTTTCTCCTCCCCATGGCAGCAACAACCGTAGAGACCTCGTCCTCGACAGAAAGCACACAGCCACCCTGTGACCCCTCTCTCTTCATTACCTCCCCTTCTCTTCCACTTAGCAGCTCAATCCTCTCTGGCCACTTCGACCTCTCCTCACCAACCCCTCGCAGCTCCCTCTCCATGGCATAATCTTCCTCCTTTGCAAACACCACCGCCCCTCCCTTCTTTCTACCATCTGCGAGCCCTCACCTCCACCGAGCCTTCTTTCCCAGCCCCAGGCCAGCTCACCCTCGCGTCCGACAACCTCCACACAGCCGGCCACCGCACATATGTGCCCACCCCCGCCGCTCTCCACCGACAGCCCTCCGTCCACACCCTCTCTCCCTCTCTCACGAACACCCGCGTCAGCCAACTCCACTCACGCACACCCACCTTTCCGGCCACCTCAGCCCCGACCGCCCTCACGTGACCCTCCCTTCCTCTCTCTAGCCTGCCACTGCACCCAACCTTCGTCGGACGCCCTCCATCTCCACGCCAATCACTCCACCGTCGGCGTTCCTGGCTGCCGCGTCCAAACCACTACCGCGAGCCCGCGCAGCACACCCTGCATGTATCGCGCCACCTCCTGCTAACACCGCCGCTCCCTCACGTCCACAAACGCCCCCTCATAGTCGCTCCACGCCACCCGTCGTCACCCTGCACCTGCCACGCATGCAACTTCCTTCACCACCGTGACACTACTACTGAAGCCGTCTGCAAGCTGCCGTCGACGGACTGCCACCACCGGACGCCCCCCCTCGATCTCCGCATCGTCTGCCTCACCACCGCCACATCGGAGCCGCGTCCACGGCAGCCATCGCCGTCGCCCTCACCGCCGGTCACCGCGCTGCCACCGACCACTTCCCTTCGTTGCCTGCTCGTCGCCGAAGCCCCCGCGCTCTCCTCACCTTGCGGATATCTCTCTCTCTCTTCTCGCGCCTCCCCCGTCTCCCTTCTCTCTCTCCCGTTTCTCTCTCTCTCTCTCTCTCTCTCTCTCTCTCTCAGTTTCCTTCCTCTCTCCTGATCCTCTCTCATCTCTCTCCCGCCGTCTCTCTCTCTCTTCTCTCTCCCTCTTTCAGTTTCTTTCTCTTTCTCTCCCTCTCTCGATCTCTCTCTCTCAGTTTTTTTATTCATTTATCTCTCTCTCTTAGTTTCCTCCCTCTCTCCCGATCTCTCTCACTCCCTTTTTTATTTTTTCCCCTCTCCCTCTCTCTCCTCCTGTCTCACCTGCCCCTCTCTCTCTCTCTTTTATTTTTTTTATCCTCCCATTCCCTCTCTCTCTCTCTCTTCAGCATGTCTTCCTCTCTCACTCCCCCTCTCTCTTTCTCTCTCCCTCTCTCTCTATCTATCTCGCTAATCCCTCTCTCTTTTCATTGTTTTATTTACTTCCACTTTCTTCTTTCTCTCTCTCCTTCTCTCTTTGTCGCAAGCCCCACCTCCTCTCTATTTCTTTCTTTCTCTCTCTCACTTTGTTTTTTCTTCTGTGTCGTTTTTCATATCTCTGTACATCACATACACACTGCACACATAGATACTCTTTCACCTTCACACTGCACACACTCATGCTTTTCACATCCCTGCACATCATTCACACACCATGCACGTATAGCTCATGTAGTTTTTGATTTTATTAGTTATTAACCCTGTCATCTATATATATATATATATATTATATGTATATATATGTTTATATAATATGTATATATTCACATGTGTGTAATATATTTATACATATATAGGTTTATGTAATATATCTAAGATGGTATGTAACATGTATAGAAGTATTTATTCACGCACATATGTATATTTAGTACGCTTCTATCTATATATGCACATATTGCAACATATGTGTGCGTGTAGAGTTAAATATATGTACATATTTCATTCGTGTTAATTTGTTACCCTTTTAAATGTGTAGAAAGAAGAGTGGCCCTCGGCCTCGTTAGTGTTCCCCGTGGGAAGTCGTGTCATCCCACCATTGGCCCGTGTCCTTCTCGTGCCCGCTCGGAGCCCCCCCCCCGGGCTTCTAAATAAGCACCCCTCACCTCTTGTTATTTTTGATATTTTTTAATCTGTTATTTATGTTGTTATCATGTTATTTCATGACTGGTTATTACAGCATGATTCTCACTTAGTCTTTGTTTATGTGTTTGTTCTTTTTGCATGGTAACCAACTCAAAAGCCCTCTTTTTCGGCCAGTCGAACGAAGAGGAAGAAAGAACCCACGTCATCCCGCGTCAAAGGCAAGAGCGATCAAGCAGTTCGGGGCCCTCGGTCCCTAGCGATCATACCATCAAACGCGTGCTTGTAGTAATTTTTATTTTTATGTTTATAATACCCGCGGATAGCTAAATCCCGCACGGGTCTGTTTGTACTATAATCGGTCGCGGTGAGTCATTTCACCGTGGTCATTTACTTTCAGCACTTTTCTTTTACACTTTGTTATATTATTGTTAAAACCCCGTAAGGACCAATGTCCTACGGTGGTCTGTTTACTATTTACATTCTTGCTATTACAATTGTGTGAGAGTGATATGCCGTTCTAAATTCCGAGTCTACGTGTGTCTTTGTGTCCACCAATTTCTACTACGTAGAGTCCCAAGCTCGCACCCGGTATATAGAAAACTGCTCTCGGAATGGTGGGTCACGCCTACTAGGAAGGGGTTTAGTTTGCGCGAGAGGATCTTCGGATCCCCATCTCCGCCCTATACCGGAGTCCGGTAAGTCTTTTCAGGTCGTACTCTTCACCTTTTTTCTCATATCACCCCCCTTTACGCACGCGTTTCGTCATTTTTTTTCTTTCACTAAGAGGGAGAAGCCCCATCTCTCTCTTAGTCCACCCCTTGACACGTTCACAACAGTGGCACCAAGTGAGGATTTCAAGCCCCCTTCCTCCCTTGAGAGAGCACCCACCCCTCCCCATGAGAACACCGTCAGCCCAGAGAAGCCTGACATAAGCAACTTGAGAGAATATTGGATGAATAGGAAATCATCACTCGGAGCAAGGTGTACGGGCCCTACCTCGCTAGGTGGAAGAATCGGCTTCTTTTGGAAGACATGTGAGCGGTACCACTTCTGCACCTTTCCGAAGAGGGAAGTACTCTTACTCGACGAAGTCGAGTTCTCCGCACCCCGGGAGTATGATGGGGTCATCACCATCGTCCTGGCACTCTCGGCCCTTCTCGTCACCCCGGAGGCGTACGTCATGGTCTACCCATTTATTATGAGTCCTATGTTGTATTTCTTTATTTTTATTGAGTCATATCGTTGTAATTTCCCTTTTATTAGAGTGATGTATCTAGGTCTTTGGTTTATTTTCCTAAGTTTGAGTCTCTTTAGGCTAATTTAGACTAGCTATTGGGCCCAACCCAGTGGACTTGGCCCATGGGCGCCCCTACCTTGTTGGTTATTAGTCAATGTGCCAAAAGTCAGGGTCTTGTTGTAAATTATGGGATCCATATAAATAGGACCCCACTCTCTCCATTTTGAGGTAATGAATCAATGAATGAAATCTAACATTTAGTCCAACCTTATTGTTCTTGTGGTGAGAAGCCATTAGAGTGGAGTGAGAAACTCCCCCTATCTCTCTCTTTCTCTCTCTCTCTCTCCTCTCTCTTCTCTCTCTCTCTAAGGAGAAGGGCGCCCCCAACTCTCTCTCTTCCCCTCCCAACCACCTCCACCCTCCCACCTACCTCCATTAAATCCTCTACAACTTCCCACAAGCCATCATTACTTCCCCCTAGTCTTAAGAGACCCTCCACCAATCCACACCCCACCCTCCAACCCCCAACTACCCATTTCCCTTCCCCAAGCATCACTCCACCTTCCCAAGGCACCCCTTCCCATCTCCAAGACCACCATTGATCACCCCACATTAAGGGAAATTCAAACTCACATTCCCTCCACCCACTTGTGCCCCCCTCACCTTCCCTCTTCTCTCTCCAAGCCCAAATTCGCAGCTCCTCTCTCACCCACTGCAAACACCACCTTCTAGATCCCATTCTCTCCCATCCACACCTTGGAACACCCCCTCCTAGACCCCCTCACAGCCAGGGCTCTCCCCACACTCATCCACCCCCACTTCCCCTCCCATATACCCCATTTCCCCCCATCATCTTCAACCTACAGTTTTCAGTTCGCAGGCAACAGAGGAGTGTCTACTTGCAGAGGCTGCCACGTCTTCACTTGGAAGCTTCAGAGGGCATACCACATATCGTTGGAAGCATCTCCCAGTCAGGTTTCCAACGGTGGTGGTCCCGTCGACTTCCAAGATCGGAGCTGCTCGGAGGAGGCGATCTACTACGACTGTGCAAGACTCCTCAGGTAGAGGATCAAAACCTGAGTGGAAGCTCTTCCACGGTTATTCTAGTGGGAATCTGGGCGAGAGTTCTTCTATGGCAATTCCAGAATCAAGAAGCAGAACTCCGATCGGCACCCGTTTGCAAGAGTTATCAATTTCTTCCTCCAGGTGCTCTGATCTGTTTCCTGTTAGTCTGCTCCGACCCTCCTTCATTGTTTGAGGTCTTCCCGTCTACTCCGGCATCATCTGGCACTCCCGTTGCTTGCGTTACGAAGAGGACTCGACCACGGTTCCAACGGTACCAGCCGCGCTCAAATTGAAGCTCTGGAGCGCCCGTGGCAACATCTTATTCTTACTGTTGAGAATCTGAAGCAGTCTAAATAGAAGAACTGTACCTCGGTTCGAGACTCTGCCCCGACCTACACCGGCAACCAGAGAAATCAGCAAAATTCCGACGTCCTCCTGATCCAGTTACGAAGATTTCCCCACTGGTCCCGTCATCAGCAAAAATCAGGAGAGGTCACAGAGGTGCCATCTTCGACTGTTGGTCCCTGATTCTAGAACGTGGACAGATTCGACCTCAGGCTCTTTTCTTGCTTATAGTTCGAATTCACTCCTCCCCACTTGGCCGGCTGAAGGCCCCTCCCTGCGTGGAGGTAGTTTTGGTTGTAACCACATAATCTCCACCCCAATATTCCCCCCCCCCCCTTGCATGGGGGTAGTTCATGTAATAATTACACTCGCAGGTTTGAAGCTTCGTCGACGCGGCGTGCAGGTGCTTCCCCTCGCCTCCCCGCTCGCCCCCGTCTCCGACCGGAGTCGGTTTCTTCAAACCGGCTATGTGAGAACTCTTCCCTTGCTCTCATTCATGCTTGTTCATTTAATATTCTCCAATTGCGCCGTCGGTTAGGGAGATAGCGCCCTATCCTAAGGCTCCACCATCTTTGTGCGACCACCGTGGGTGTGAGTGAGTGACCTGCACCCTTTGGCTATTGCCGACTCATTGAGTTGGATATCCGTTCCCCAAGGGGAGGTTTACCTTGGATGTTGCTGACCCTCTACCAGTAAGGGTCTTGTCCCACTTCCTCAACTCGGCATCCCCGAGTTACCCCCGGGTTGAGTGTGTGCGCGATACGAAGGTCGCTTACGTAGGCTTCTTAGCCTTTTGGTTGTGCTTGCATACTTAGGTCCGAGGAAGCATTGGTCTTGTGACTATCACCCCAAGCTGGTGTCACATCAAATTTGTATCAGAGTAAGTTCTAGACATCTCTCTACTAAGTCTTGTCCTAGGGCCATGGCATTTAGAGTCTCCGATGCATCAACCACTAGCATGGCTACCTCTCTTTGGTCAAGTCCATACAATTCGGCCCTCCACAAGGGTCTGATACGTCCACCAACCTTGAACTTCATTCTAGATGAGGACATTACCTTTGACGGATCACATTCTAGTGATTATCTTAGGTGGGAGGCTACCATGGAGAGATATTTTGAAAAGACTTGGATATATGGACCCGCAAGAGTCCGCAAGGCCAAGGGACGGTTTCGGGGTCAAGCCAAGAGTAAGTGGGAACGCATAGAGGGATTAAGAAGGATTAGGAGGCAAGAGCTCATTTCCTCATGGGATGATATGAAGGAAGAACTTAGGAAGATCTACATCCCCAAATATTTCCACCCCTCCTACTCAAACACCCCTAGCCCGAGGAGCACTACCACTCCTCCATCCCCACCCGGCAAACTTGAGACCACCTTTAGGCCTCCACCCCCACCGCTCCCAACAAATTCCCTCTCAACCATCACCGCTACACTCTGCCACCAAATCCTATCCCTTAGGACCCAAATAATCCAAGCATCTACCTCCCCACCTAACCCCATGAGGGTCCCCACACCCTAACCAAAACCACCTTCCACAAACCTCACTATCCAAACCCCATTAGCCCCCACTTCCACCCCTCCACAACCAGCCGATCCTAAGGGGAAGAGACCCCTAACTGACCCGGTTTCCCCAATAAAGACCACCACTACCCCTCTATTTTTCCCTATAAGGGACACTCCCCCCAAGACCGGCCAACCCAAGCCACCCCAACCAACCCATCTCCCACTCCCTCCCCCAAAACTCCCATGTCCTAGTCCCCCACTACTTCCCCTCCCTATCCCAAACCAAGTTTCCCTTTACCTTCCACCCCGGGTGCACCATGCACCAACCGTCATCACCATACCACCAAAAGACCCTCTCACCACCTTAGAGAAGGAACCCATACCCGATCCAATAGTGGTGAACACTCCAAACCCACTCCCTACCTTGGAGGAAATCCATGTCCAAGTTGAAGAAGAAATCCCACATGATAATCTTCACCCTACACCACCCTCTCTAGTTGGGGTCAAGCTCATCTTAGGTGAACCCCTTGTTAGTTGGCTAAGGGAGAGCCTAATTAGAGAGATCTCGGCCCATGTTTGCCCTCCCATAGAACAAAATTTTCCCATAGTGCCCTTCTTCTCCTATCACACTACAATCCAAGCATCCTATCAAGTGGAGACCTTAGAGGATTTTCTTAGGGGCATGGCAAATTGAGTTCACTAACATGTTGACCCCTATGGGCGAACAACCTAGGAGCCTTGACCTCCTACACCTATGCATCGGGTCTATCATCTCGATTTGCACCATTGGTTGTTACACTAGTGACGAAGATTTCCCCACTGGTCCCGTCATCAGCAAAAATCAGGAGAGGTCACAGAGGTGCCATCTTCGACTACTGGTCCCTGATTCCAGAACGTGGATAGATTTGACCTCGGGCTCTTTTCTTGCTTATAGTTCGAATTCACTCCTCCCCGCTTGGCCGGTTGAAGGCCCCTCCCTGCTTGGAGGTAGTTTTGGTTGTAACCACACAATCCCCACCCCAAGATTACCCTCCCCTTGCATGGGGGTAGTTCATGTAATAATTACACTCGCAGGTTTGAAGCTTCGTCGACGCGGCATGCGGGTGCTTCCCCTCGCCTCCCCGCTCGCCCCCGTCTCCGACCGAAGTCGGTTTCTTCGAACCGGCTAGGTGAGAACTCATCCCTTGCTCTCATTCATGCTTGTTCATTTAATATTCTCCAATTGCACCGTCGGTTAGGGAGAGAGCGCCCTATCCTAAGGCTCCAGCATCTTTGTGCGACCACCGTGGGTGTGAGTGAGTGACCCACGCCCTTTGGCCATTGCCGACTCATTGAGTTGGATATCCGTTCCCCAAGGGGAGATTTACCTTAGATGTTGCTGGCCCTCTGCCAGCAAGGGTCTTGTCCCACTTCCTCGACTCGGCATCCCCGAGTTACGCCCGGGTTGAGTGTGTGCGCCATACAAAGGTCCGCTTACGTAGGCTTCTTAGCCTTGTGGTTGTGCTTGCATACTTAGGTCCGAGGAAGCATTGGTCTTGTGACTATCACCCCAAGGTGGTGTTACATCAGCATCTTATGTTGAGATCAGTCTCACTCAGCGTCTCATGTTGTGTCTCACATAGCGCTTCAAGTCTATACATTGTCTTGTTGGTCCAACATAAAGTTTGTACATCGTTTACACTCCACACGACATGAAGTCGGTGCAGCCTTGTCTTGCATGCATAAGTCAAAGTCTATACATTGCATGCACGCACACACAAAGTCTATACATTGCATGAACGCACACACAAGTCTATACATCCGTTTGCCTTGCTTCATGCAGCGTCTCATGCAAGTATGTACATCGTCTATCCGCACACACAAGTCTATACATTCTTTGCAGTCCTGCGTCTCATGTTGCGTCTCACTTAGTGTCTCATGCTGTGTCTCATGCAAGTATGTACATCGTCTGTCTTAAGCAAGTCTATACAGACTTAGTTCATGCGTAAGCCTAGCAAGTCTGTACATTGGTGTCGTCTGCACACATGTCACAGCAAGTCTGTACACTGGTGTCGTCTGCACACATGTCATAGCAAGTCTGTACATTGCCCTACTTTAGGCACGCTAAGTCTCTACATCGTTTAGTGCATTACATGCATTCACCAAGAGTCTGTACACTTGTTGTCTGCATCACAAGCATTCAAGTATATACACTCTTTGTGTCTGCATCACATACACTTCAAGTCTATACACTCCTTGTGTCTGTATCACATGCATTCAAGTCTACACACTTGTTGCCTGCATCTCATGCATTCATTCTCGTTGTACATACTTTCTCATATATGCACACTACAATTGATGCATCAAGTCTATACAGGCTCAGCTCATTTATCAAAGTGACTCAATGCATCCTCGTCTGACCTGACAGGACTTATACTCGAGGAGCTTAATGAGGGCACGTGATCCAAGAAGCCATGATCGTGACACGTGTAGTGCAGCAGGCTGAAATGCTGCCACGTGGTCAAGGCGTTTGGGCGGGAATCGTGGAGAGCACACGCCCTATCTGTGCTACTGCTATATAAAGAGGACTTCTCCATCTGGAGAAGATTGATCGAAACAGAAGGAGCAGAAGCAGAGAGAGTGCCTGCATGATCCAGAAGAAGAAGAAGAGAAAGAAAAAGAGAGTGAGAGATTAGCAGAAAAAGAAGAAGAAAGAGAGAAAATTAAGAAAGAAGAGCAGACAGTGAGAGGAAAAGAAAAGAGGGGCAGAGAGGTATAGATCAGCAGAAGAAGAAGAAGATCAGTAGCCTCTGGATCAAATCCAAGCTACATTGCTCCAAGAGAGAGCTACAGTTTCGAGCTTCATTTCCAGCTTTCCGTTGCTGTTGCCTCTTATTTTTGTTTTCATTTTAAACCTTTCTTCAAGCTGTGTGTCAGCAGAGCAAGCTGTGATGCTCAGCGGGCGAGGTGGATACCTCGGACAGCAAGCTGTGATGCTCAGCGGGATAGCAAGCTGTGATGCTCAACGGATGGCTAAGCTGTATTGCCCAGCGGAAGCAAGCTGTGATGCTCAGCTATTGTAGGTAAGCTGTGAGGCCCAGCGGTTCAAGCTGATAGTCAGCGGAATCCACACTCGGGTTTGAGTGTGGGGTGGACGTAGGTCTGGAGGACCGAACAACCTAAAAACTCCTCTATGCAGTGGTTTGAATTCTATATATGTTTCCGTTAGATGAATGCATAGGGGCGATTGTTATGTTAGATGGAAGCACTCTATTACCACGTAGAGTGGATCTAGAGGGGGGTGAATAGATCTATTGCCTAAATTAAAACCACTATAAGGCTCTATTGCGGAATTTAAGCCGATCTACAAGATCAATGACTCGAATGCTGAATCTGGACAGAAGCGAATCAATCTGTGAAGATAATCAGGAAATCCAATCACACACCAGTTCAAGAGCAATCTCACAAACACAAGACGCACAAGATTTTTAGGTGGTTCGGTCAGGAGACCTACATCCACCCCACACTCAACCAAGTGTGGCTTACTGCTGCGCAGCACAGCTTGCGTTCGCTGGGCAATACAGCTTAGCCTACAACTGCTGAGCTTCACAGCTTGCTGTCTGAGATCAAGTCTCGCCTGTTGAGGATTACAGCTTCTCCTGTCCAGTGGAATCCTCCACTGCAACTGCTAGGGTTTACAGCTTACCCGTCCAGAGGCAGCACCTCTGCAAACAGCTGACACACAGCTTGAAGAAATAGTTTCGGAAAGCAAAAACAGAAGCAAATGAAAATAAGAAAACCCAAAAGGAAATAGCTCTCAATGAGCAAACATCTCAGCTCTGGTATCTGAACCAAGAGTCTGAGTAACAATCTCTCAAATAAGCTCTCTCAACTCATCTCTCTCAATCTTCTCTTCTTTCTCTCTTTTTCTTCTCTCTGCTTTTCTTCTCTGTGGATCTCGATGGCTCTCTGCTGCTTCAGATGTTCAGTCTCTCTGTTCAGACTTCACCACTCGATCAGTATTCTTCTGAATAAGAAGACTTCCTTTTATATCAGCAGCAGTCTGGATAAGGCGTGTGGCTTCCACATTTCCCGCCCAAAGCTTTTGCCAGATCCGAGGAATTTCGACCACATGGCAACATCCTGACTGGGCTGCATTCCACGTGTCACCATCTGGGCACCTCGTCCATCCTTGGATCTCGTGCCTTCATTAGGCTTCACGAAGAGTACCTGTCAGACAGAGCATCGAATTATCAGTTTAAGTCTAAAACCCTGTACAGACTTTGTAGGGTGTAATGCATTGTATAGACTTTGTGAATGTGAATGCAGTGTGTAGACTTTGTGGTGCACTAAGTGAGAATGCATAAAGCAAAGTGTGTACATTGCAATTGGATGTCTAGACTTGAATGACAGACTCAACATGCAACAATGTGTAGACTTTGAATCCCAGTGAAAAAGCATGATAGAATGTATAGACTTTCTACGACATCAAGGCAACCATGATGATGTGCAATGTTCAGACTTGACAATATATGAAGAACATATGCTGTACAGACTTCGAATCAATAGATGCACGATGTACAAACTTCAAATCAAAGGATGCACAACGTACAGACTTTGGACATGCGTGCATGCTATGCGATGTACAGACTTGAATGCGCGCATGCAACACGATGTATAGACTTGCTCAATGTACAGACTTCATGAACGATGCATGCAATGCACTAGACGATGTACAAACTTCCTATATGCTCAAGACCATGCACAACGAATGTATATACTAGCTGTAAGGAATGTGCAGACTTGATGCATGAACCAAGGCAATGAGAATGTATAGACTTTCACGATGTATGGACTTGCCAAAGGATTGATGGACGATGTACAGACTTGAGCTAAGCAAGGGCTGTACAGACTTGAGAGTGCACGATGTATAGACTTGCAGGTGCAACGTAGGTAAAGGTACCAATGTATAGACTTGAAAGTTCAACTGGTGGATGTAGAGACTTCACCGATGTATAGACTTGGAAGTTCAACTAGTGGATGTACAGACTTCACCGATGTATAGACTTGGATGTTCAACTGGTGGATGTACAGACTTCACCGATGTATAGACTTGGAATGTTAAGCTGGTGAATGTACAGACTTGGTTTCGTGCAAGCTACAGGGCAATGTATGGACTTTGAATGAACGTGCATGCATTGTATAGACTTTGAGATGCCTGAAGCACACGATGCAGCAATGTATAGACTTAACATATGATGTACAGACTTGACGATCAGACAGACAAGAACTCTGTACAGACTTGAGCATGCAGACAGCCCATATGAATGTATAGACTTGTGTTCTAAACGATGCACAAACACAACAGTGCAATGTGTAGATTTTGAGTGTGTAGACTTGTGTGTGTGTGCAATGTGTAGACCTGTGCATGCGTGCATTACGATGTATAGACTATGACTGCATGGAACATATAGATAATATGATAAATACAGTTTCATCAAAACATAAATAGTTGCTAATCAATCAAAATAAGCTGTTGCCAATGAAGTAAAGCTATTGTCAACATCATCAACACAGAGGAGTCACAACAATCTCCCCCTTTTTGATGATGGCAACACCCTATCATATAGAATAGCAACATCCTGTCATACAGATGTATTTTTGATGAAAGACATGGTTTGTTGTTCAGATTTGTCATGCAGATACTATGAATGCATGCTGAGAATTTAAAGCTAACTCCCTGCTAACAAGATCTCCCCCTTTGCCATAACATGATGCATACACTCCCCCTGGAATTCGTCAAACAAACAGTATATTCTCCCCCTTTGCCATCAACAAAGAGGAGGGAAAGAAATTACAAGGGAAGGAATAAGAGAAATCATCTGACTAGCATTCTGAACAAGTAGTTCAGGAGTAAGCATTCTAAAGCACAGAGTCTTCAGTCATATGAATTTAGAAACTGCTTTTAGATAGAGTTCTGGTTTGAAGGTTATAAAAAGTGGAGTTCATGCATTACAATCATTGAATGAGTTTGCTGTGCATGATAATAGCAATAAACTAGAATCACATTGGCATGAGAGATTCAGTTTCAAAATATCTTACTTTCTTAGACTCAGAAAAAAATTGTTAAGAGATACCAGGTCATGTATTGAAATTAAACAATTTGGCATACCTGAATTTTCTTTTGAAGGAACAGCATTTTTCAATTCTTATTTTATTAAGGGCATTCAGGTACCATTTGTCGTTTTACATAACGGTACACGTTTATCAGTCGCCAGTACCCCTAGATACTCAACATAATGAACCATTCTGCCTATGATCAAATTCAATAGAACTGATTTACACCTTTTTGTGTGAGGGTACACGTTTATCAGACGCCAGTTACCCCCAGGTACTCAGTGAAACCACCCTACTGTTTTGATCATTTATACAGAGATAACTGATACACCTCATGACTTAAGTATTGTTCATTTCTTTGATGGATTACTCAGTTTCTCAGTGCTTTACCAGTCATTGCTCTGCCTATATTTTTTTTTAGTATTTTTCAAAGTTTTTCCCTATTTTTTCTTAGCTGTCCTTTATTTGTTTCAGAATGACTTGTTTAAGGACAATACACATACTTAGCCTTCTCTAACATGATTTAAGGTGAGTTTTCAGATATCAGATACAGTTAGCTTTGTCTAACATGTGATGAAATAAGGGTTGAGAGATATTATCAATTATCAACATTCTTATTTTTTGATTGCAATCTTTAAACTCTAAAGATTATAAAATTTAAACCATTAAGTCAGTCTTTAAGCAATTAAAATTCTTATGAGAAAAGAAGTCTGTTTTCTATTGCTTAGAATTAGAACTGACTAACAGATTGCCATATTGTCAGATTCAACTCATCATGGTCATGAATGAATGAATTCAAGAGAGACAAGAAATTGAGTTGCAATGAAATTGATACCCTCTCTGAATTACATACTACACTCCCCCTGTCTATATGCATGTGATTTTGCAAATGAATGGGAAGAATTAGATGACAGAGAGCTTAGACATAGGTCATGGATGAATGATATGCAGAGAAAAAAATAAGTCATGCATGCATGGTCTAGTCTAACATTCAACAACCACAGAGTTTTATTCAAACCTCCTGAATTTTATTCATCATGCTGAAATTTACACAAGCCAAGTTCTCTTCTAAGAAATTTAAACCTTTATTTCCTAGTGGCTTAGTAAAGATATCAGCAATTTATTTTTCAGTTTCAATGAAATTCAGTTCAATTTCCTTTTTATTAACAACATCTCTAAGAAAGTGGTGTTTGATCTCTATGTGCTTAGTCCTAGAACGATGAACAAGATTTTTAGCTAAACATATAGCACTAGTATTATCACATAAAATTGGAATACATCCCAATTTTATCTGATAATCAAACAATTGGTGCTTGATCCAAAGTACTTGGGCTGCACAGTTGCCAGCTGCGACATATTCAGCCTCAGCTGTGGACAAAGCAACTGTGTGTTGCTTCTTAGATGCCCAAGACACTAGACAGCCACCAAGAAATTGACAGTAGCCACTAGTGCTCTTTCTCTCTACTCGACACCCAGCATAGTCTACATCAGTGTAGGCTAAAAGTTCTAACTCACACTTGGCAGGATATCATAGACCAAGCTCTTGGGTGCCTAGTAGATACCTAAAAATCTTTTTCACAGATTTGAGATGTGTCTCTTTAGGATTAGCCTGAAATCTAGTGCATAAACACACTACAAACTGAATATCAGGCCTAGATGCTATAAGATATAAAAGGGATCCGATCATACCTCTATATAGCTTTTGGTCCATTGGTTTACCTTGAGGATCTTCATCTAAGCTGGTCGAGGTACTCATTGGAGCAGCTATTTCTTTGAGGTTGTCCATCTTGTATTTCTTCAGTAAATCCCTTATGTACTTGGACTGAGAGATGAAGATTCCATCTTTTGACTGTGTCACTTGCAGTCCAAGAAATAATTTGAGCTCGCCCATTGAGCTCATTTCAAACTCATTAGTCATGATCTGAGAAAACTCCTCACATAGTTTGGGGTTAGTTGACCCAAAAACAATGTCATCCACATAGATTTGAATAATAAGAATATCTGAATGACTTACCTTAGTGAACAAGGTTTGATCAACTACACCTCTTGTGAAGTTCTTATCTGTGAGGAATTTGCTCAACCTGTCATACCAAGCTCTAGGAGCTTGCTTAAGACCATAGAGAGCTTTACGAAGTTTATGAACATGATTGGGGAAGTCTAAACATTCAAAGCCAGAAGGCTGCCTCACATAGATATCCTCACTAATTTTCCCATTCAGAAAAGCAGATTTCACATCCATCTACTGGAGATTTATTCCTAGGGAACATGTATAAGCCAATAAAATTCTGATTGCTTCTAACCTGGCTACAGGGGCAAAAGACTCTTCAAAGTCTATTCTAAATTCCTGATTATACCCCTGAGCTACAAGTCTGGCCTTATTCTTAATCACATTCCCTGATTCATCAGTTTTATTTCTGAATACCCATTTAGTCCCTATGACTGTCTCATGATCAGGAGGTGGGACCAAGTGCCACACCTTATTCCTGTCAAATTGATTGAGCTCCTCATGCATGGCATTAATCTAATACACATCCTTGAGAGCACAGTCAATGGACTTGGGTTCTACATGTGAAACAAAAGCATATGCATTTAATTCATTTTGAATTCTTAAATGGCCTCCAGTCCTAGGAGGGTCATGCAAATTTCCAATTACATTATCTATAGGATCATCTTTCAGATATCTAATGTTGACAATTTCATCATCATGATTTTCATTTACCTCCCCCTGAATTGTAGGCTCTTCTTCAATAAGCTCTTCATTTCCTTCTTCATCTTCGGATTTGTCTGCAGGATTCCTTTCTTTCATAATATCACCATTGTCTTCAGTCCTGCATTGACCAATGTTAGTCTTTACCAAAGATTCATCAAAGACAATGTGTGGAGATTCTTCAACAGATTTGGAATTCAGGTTATACACTCTGTATGCTCGGGTGTTTTCAGAATAACCAAGAAAAATTCCTGGTTCACCTTTAGGTTCAAATTTATCAAGGTCTCTTTTATCATTTATGTGAATAAAACATTTGCAACCAAAAACTTTGAAATGAGCAATTGAAGGTTTCTTACCCTTTATGATTTCATAGGGTGTTTTCTAGGCAGAAGGTCTTACCATAGCTCTGTTAATTACATAACAGTCAGTATTTACTACTTCAGCCCAGAACTTCC
This sequence comes from Amorphophallus konjac, assembly GCA_022559845.1. Lineage (NCBI taxonomy): Eukaryota > Viridiplantae > Streptophyta > Magnoliopsida > Alismatales > Araceae > Amorphophallus > Amorphophallus konjac. The sequence continues at coordinate 320,504,487 of CM040119.1, read as the reverse complement.
TTGGCAGACCATCTTCAACTAAAAGTGTACGACCCATCTCCACCAAGGTTCTATTTCTCCTCTCCACAACTCCATTCTGCTCGGGTGTCCTTGGTGAGGAGAACTTGTGATGAATTCCATTTATCCTACAGAAATCATCAAACTGTGAGTTTTCAAACTCACCTCCATGATCAGTTAAAATATTTTCAATTTTCTGGTTTATTTTAAGATAGAACTCCTGAAATTCTACGAATGCATCACTTTTCTGTGACAAGAAATATACCCAAGTTGTAGCACCCCTGAAAATTTTAAAAGAATAAAATAGATTCTAAATTAAAATAAAAAGATTCGACAGGTGGAAATAGCTTAAACCGATAAATGGGCTTTACACTTAAAGTATATATCACAAATGGGCCAAAATAAAATAACGCCCTTTCTTAAGATGCTAATTATAGTAATAACGCCCTTATCATGGGCGCTAATTATTTTTGATGCCCATCAAAATGGTCGTCAATTCTTACCAAGGAAATTGGGAATAGAGCGCCCAAAATAAAGAAACGTAAAAGATGACCTTTGTTAAGGCGTTATTTAATGAAAACACGCCCTTGGTTAAGGCGCTACTTAATGAAAAACACCCTTGTCTCAGACGTCTTTTTCCCTGAGAGTTAAATTAAGGCATGCTCGTTCGCTGCATGGCCTGTGTTAAGGTTCTCCCTATGCAAATGGGAGCATGCGGCTGCTATCTTGGAAGGGTGAGGACCATGCATAGTAGGTTTAAAACCTTGCCAATCTTGATCGTAAACCCCTTCCATAATCAAACAATAGAACCCTCCAGAACGTTGGAAGTCTTATAAATACCACACCCCCTCGAACGGGCTGATTTTCTAAGTACTGCTGCTTCGTTCGACATCCAATTGCTGAACGTTCTTCATCCTGCTATGAATGCAAGTGAGGAAGGCTTCTTCCTCTTCTTCCTGTTGACTGCAACGTGAAGGGGAGCTTCTTCTTCTTCATCCTTTTGGCAGACGTGTGAAGGGGGGGAACAACCATTATCCTCTACTTCCTTCTTCTTCCTGGCTGTCAGAAGCGTGAGGCTTCTTCCCTTCAACCACTTGCAAGCAGTGCCCTCTTCCTCCTACGGTTGCTCTGTTTGAAATAGAGTACCATAATCAGCATACAAGGTCTTCATCCTGCAGCGGATCTTCATCTGTCCACCGTTTAAACTTCAACACAGGTAGGTTATCTCAAGTCTCGTAGCCCAAACAAGATTAAAGCATGACTTAAGGCCAATATGGTAGATAAAAATCATCTTATATATCATGCATTTGGATATCGTTGTGTTCTATGAAGATTTGAAATTTTACAGTAAATAGCGACCCTCATCAGGGCGCTAATTCTTTTTGATGCCCATCAAAACGGTTGTCAATTCCCATTTGATTTAATAATTACACATGTTAAAAATGTAATATCTATGAAACCAATTATCTGATTTAATGCATGAATATAGTTTTGGAATCCTGCTAATTTTCTTGACCTATCCATATATCTGTTGTCATAAGATTTTTATATCATGAAAACGTTAATGTTCATAACCCAATTTGATGAAAATGATGCCTCTCCGAGTGTCATCTTCTGAAATTGACGCCCATGTCTAGGGCGCTACATGTGTAGAAGGTGGCAGTGACGAAGTCGTCACTTTTAAAATCCTGAAATTTTTGAATATATATGCAATTATCATATTGAAATTGACGACGCTTCTGGTAGTCTTCAATTTGTGAAATGACGCCCCTGACCAGGGCGTTATTTATCGAAAAGGAGTCTCTGGCCAAGGCGCCAATTTCCTGTCTTCTGATTTTTCCTGATTTTTCCTGTAAACTGTGGGTTTTTATATATATCTACATGTATATGGCACTATGCTCCAATCCGTGAGTTTAGTCCCACGTTTCTCGGCGTTTCCTCGATTACCCCTTCAACTCTCGGTGACATACAAGCCCTCCTTTGGACATTTTGTTCCTTTGGACCGGCAAGTTAGTCATTGGGACCTCCGTAAGTCTCCTCGTAGCCTTGGATTCCCTCAAGGTCGATTGAGCTGGTTGTACCTTAAAGCCTTGTACCCTTTTTGAATCACCACGTCATGTGGTAAACCGGCCCTCTCATGTTGCCATTTTGGTCCATGAGAGAAAAATCCTAGTCGGTAGAATGATGATATTCCACTAGGCGATGTCTTGGATTGAGTCCCTTATAGTTGGGGTCAATCTCGCAGCTTGATTCATGTCCCTTGATTGGTGACAGGTTTAGTCATCCACTCAAGTTATCACGGCTACCTAGTTAAGGTACCGACTCTACCCCGGTTATCGACACGTCATGGTTCTCGTTGGTTTTATCATTATCCATCTAATGTTCTTCCTTGAATTCCATGGAATCTATCCACGAATCTACCTTGATATCCTACAAGAGTTTGTTCTTGGAATTCTATTGGCTATCACTAAAGTGGTTGTCTAGATATTACATGTAACAATGTCAGTGCATATAGGGCCCGGTCTGGTCCTGGGAGGAGCACCCGAAAGTACTTGTGCCCATGGGAGTTATATTGATCACGGTGTGACATTGCACCGAAGTACTTGCTTGAATCTATGACATCTCTACTATATCTCTATCTCTCTCTCGCGTGCTTGACTTGATTGACTTGACATGACTTGCGTGGCTCGGAATGGGCAATGTACTTGCTTGTCAATAGCCATTATCTCACGACATGAAAGACATTATTGATATACTTGGTACTCGTTCAAATACTTGAAATCTTGAATACTTGAAATCCCCTATCTCGAATCAACAGTACGTGTTATTTCCTCTTGTTATCATGTTCAATTCCATAGCGTTTCATTTTACATGATTGACATGCTAGACTTGCATTATCATTTGAAAAAGGTAATTACTTAAACCAACTGCTAGTTCTTGAGATATAATTCCTACTGAGCGTTCGCTCATCAAGTTCTTTTCCCCAACCCTTTTCAGGTAATTTGGATCCGGACTCGGACTCGGATGGGCAGGAGCAAGAGTGACGAGCGTAGAGTCTGCAAGCGTCATGCTACTACAACTTATCATTTCGAGTCGTCTTTAGTTTATTCCTTGAAGACTTATCGTTGGTTATTTTGTTATGTCAAGAGCTGTCACATTTAAGGCTTGTGGGCCTGATTAGTGTTGCTAAGTCTTGGAGTATGTGACTTTGTTTAATGGATTAGTGGTTAACACTGGTATCAGCATTTGATTACGTTTTAAATTCTCATCTTATTACGCACTCTATTTTGTTGTCGAAATTCTACTTGCTCTGATTGACATGATTGATATAAACTCGTCACGTTCTCCCGGGTTCCTTCCGCGCTTGGGGTGTGACAGTTTTTGTGGTATCAGAGCCTAGGATTTCAAATTTCTAAGAAACCCAAGTCCAAGGATAGGTCTATTCCTAAACTGTGAGGATGGGTAGTGCCGTGGGTATAAGTCCTTGTAGGGCATCCGACTACAAATTTCAACGTGAAACTAATTAAGGTTAAAATCTTATAGGACTATGGCTGCTGAACGCGCACAATGGCGTGAGATGCAACGAACTGTTCAAGGCCAGACCCAGGCCTTGCAACAGGTGGCTCAGGGTGGGGCACACCATGGAGCCGATGACCTCCATCGAAGTTTTAGGAATCTCAACCCTCCGAGATTCTCAGGTTCCTCAAATCCCGAGGATGCGGTGAACTGGATAAAAGAGATCGAGTGAATCTTCCGCGTCATGCAATATGCGGATGGTGAAAAGGTGCTTCTGGCCACGTTCCAACTGGAACGGGACGCCCGTGCTTGGTGGGAGTCCATCGAGGCCACCTTGCTTGAAGATCATGTTTCATGGGCCGAATTTGTCGAACACTTCAATAGCAAGTATTTCTCCCACCGTATTCAGGAGAAAAGGGCTGTGGAATTTTCTGCCTTGAAGCAACGATCCCTCTCAGTAGCTGATTATGAAGCCCAGTTCTCCCGGTTATCTAGATATGCACCACATTTAGTATGCACTGAAAAGATGAAGGAAAGAAGGTTCTTGAATGGGTTACAACCCCAGTATATCACCCAGCTCGCTCCCTTGGATATCCAAGTATACTCAGAAATGGTACGTCATACCCAGTTGCTAGAAGATGCCACGGAACTGTCTGACAAAATCCGTGGTAAGGAGAAAAGGAAGAATGTTACAAGCCCCAACACTTTTAAACCGTCCCTCAAAAAGCGGACCAATAATGGAGGTGAACCCTCCAAGAGAAGAAATTCAAGAAGGGCAACAACAAACCTTTCTCCATCACGGCACCACCAAAGGAGCAATGTAAATTGTGACGCCCCAACTCGGAGATCCGGTCCAGTCGTAAAGACTCGCGTCGGATCCCGATCGAGCCGTCACAGTGGGAACAACCCAAGCGGTACAATTACGATTGAGAATTACACATAAACACTGAGATATCATTACAGCGGAAATGAAAATACTCAGTTCATCAGCTTATAGTCAAAGACTACATCCACATAGGTAGAAATAAAGATAACAATTTCACAAGTCTTTTATTACAAATCCAAATTTCACACACTTTTTTTTCTTTTACACAAGACATAATTCATAACATAACCACCTAAGATAAAGACTGGTAGTAAATCCGAGCTGCGGTCAAAACACTGCGAGATCACTCCTCGCTTTCTTCTACCGCTTCTCCTGAAAATGTTCAATGGGGTGAGTCTACGAATAGACCCAGTAAGAGACTAAGCATAGTCCCCGGTCAAAACATGTATCAACATATTCAAAATGATTTACAGAAATTTATTTCATAATTCATTCTATTATCAATTAACAAAGAAAGCATGTACATTAAAATTTAACCTACCCATGACAAAGTAAATAAGGCTTCATCATTTATCCACATTAACTAATGATTCCAATACTAGGCGGAGTAGTCTCACGCATAGTGAAAGGATCTAGACAGACGTAATCTGCCCTTTTCCAAATCACCATTCGATATACTGAGATTCATCAGCAGTAAATATTTACCATGCAGTAACAGTAAAAATGTAACAACAGTAAATTCAATATCAGTTAAATGAGCAGTAATAATAGTTTCAGTGAACAGTAAAACAGTTCCAATATTGATTCAGTAAACAGTAATAGTCGTATAACTAACGACTCAGTGAATAGTAAAAGTTGTTCAATATCAATTCAGTAGGCAGTGACAGTCATTCAATTTCAGTTCAGTAAACATTAAACAGTGGTATAAATAGCCAGACACAGTGCCCAAACCACCACTAGAAGGACAGTCAGTCGGTACTCGATCACTTAGGTAAATAGTGATGAGTCTTGGTTACTGCGCAGAACCGGGAGAAGTCATCTCCACCTTAACCAGTGGTACTTGTCCACCTCCAGGATTTCATCCCCGTTACCCTCGGGGCCAGTACAGTGTGAACCTCCCTATAGGGGTATTTCTACAGTTTGGTTACAGTCTCCCCCTATGGTGGCAGTGTCCATTTGGCATTACTAACGGTACGGTAAAAATATAAATATGACATATGTGAAATGGACACATGCCACTCAAAATTTATGCTGTGAAAATTAATATACTAATACTGAAAATTATTTTTATTTTTCTGAAATTTCCAAGTTATTCAAATATAATGACATATTTATATACCAAAAATCACTAAATCTATTTACAGATATCAGAATGCCTTGAAATTTCAGGTAATCAATATATTTACAGAAATGATCAAAAAAGTAAATTTTTAAAATTTTTCAGGAAGTATTTAATTTTTTTACAGAATTATCTATAGTCTATTTATACATCAAAAATTTATAATTCAGTTATCCAAACTCAGAATAGATTGCAATTTCAAGAATCTAATACATTTACATTAAAGATCAGAACAGCAAATTTTCATTTTCTTTCAGACAGCAATTAAATTTTTTTCTGAAATTGCTTAGACTCTAAAATATAACATAATTGACTAAATTTAGCTAATAAATTCATAGGATCATGAAACTTTTACAGGAACTTAAACTTGTCTGTAATACTGCATAGAAAAAGTTTCATAATTTTTCATGCAGGAATAACAATTTGTACAGAATTATTTGAATTATACAATACATGCAAAATTAACTAAATATATCTACAACACCCTAAAATTCACTATAATTTGTCAAAATATCATTCATAATAGAATTATCGTTCTTAAAATTTTTTATTATTTTTCACGTTGTATTACTATTTTTCACACTATGTTATTTTTTTCATAATAAGTGAGAAAAAGATATCATGAATAATAAACCAATTAAATATATACAAAATGATCAGGTAACTTCGAAAAATTTACAGAAAGTTGTTTCAGTCAGAGGTATCATATGTAGAAATTTTTATTTTTTTTCATTCAGTATGTCTATTTACTAAATGTTTATATCAGTTTCTAAAATGTACAAGAATTTACAATAATAACTAGTAGTTAGAGAAAATTATCCCAAATATTTACAATGGCCAAATTATACTAAAAATTAATTTAAAGATATCAAAACATCAATTCTGTGATTATTTTAGATTTTTCACAGAATATTTTTATTCATCTAAATTTTCTAATCATTTGGTTAAACATTGATAATTATACCAATGATGATTCTGTTATCATAATGAGATAAAATTTTCATCAATTAGTTCTAACAAGTATTTGAGTCTTCTGGTAAATTTTTAATATTTTTCATGTATTATTTATATTTTTCTCAAAATTTTACACTTCTATTAAAATATCACAAATTATCTAATATTTCTTGCAGATATCAATAATTATTGATATTATCAAAATTCATCACACTAAATGTAAGGATCATACTGTAAAATGTTAAGACCTTTATGAACACGATTTCTAATTTTTATAATTTCCATATAATTATTTATATATTTTATCATGTATGAAAATTCGTTAAAAATGAATATCATGATCCAGAAAGTATGAAAATTTTTCTACAAGTGAAACTCATAGTAAGATACCTTCTCACAATTTATTGTCATTTAATATACTCCTTTGGTATTTTTGTGTAATTTAAACACCTTTAAGTTAATACCGAAATATCTATAAACGTGAAAATAAATTTAATTAGACATAGAAATTTGTGCAGAAAGTTCATAACATCAGGCATCATTATTCTAGAAGTTCTATCACTTTATCATACACCGTTGATAATTTTAAGATATTAATCATTTAATTATCCCCTAATCACATACTTTAACTTAATGATTAAATACTAATCCGACCAAGATAAAATTACAGATTAGTTAACCACGATCTATGAAGTTAAATACCTATAGATGCTGATTACATATCATAAATCAATCTAAATACACTAATACATGCTAATCTAGGGGAATAAGTATTAATCACTTACCTTAAAAAATGCTTAAACCTCTCCTTAATAGGCTCTGCACCTTCTCCTCAGCACCTCACGTACCCAGCTTCTAACGGATGCAAATGAAGCCCCTTACCCCTCTATTTATAGTAGTTTTGGACTAATCCATCCTAACCCTCCATTTAAATCAATGGTTAGGATTTAAACATTTGTTCAAAGATTCCTTTATTGAATTTTTGACATTCCAACTCTACCTAACTATCCACCTAACTTCCTTTGACCAATCTGCATTTTTTCTTTTTTTTATATATAGCATGTGTATTATTTGACTAAAGAAGGAAGATTGATTACTTAACAAATAAACAAGGTTAACAAAAAAAATTAAAAAAAAAAGTAAGAAGCCCGCCATCCATTTTTTTTAAATATTTTTATTTTTTTTTTCATTTTTGACCTTCAATTTTTTTTATGTTTATGACCTTTTTTTGTTTTAATCCTTTTCTTATTCTATTTTAAACATCTAACCTTCAAACTATTTTTGTTAAATTTGTATTTATTATATTTTTTTTTCTTTACCTTCTTTTAGCTTTTAAAATTCTCATATTTTTTTTCATAACATAAATAAATATAATAAACCAATAAATTTAACCCTTTTAAGCATGCAAAAAAAAATTATTTATTAAATAAAATGCTATAAATTGTCGGGCATTACATCCTCTCCCCCTTAAAGAAAACTTCGTCCTCGAAGTTGGGGTTAGATCACATACCGAACAGATGAGGGTACTTCTTCTTCATTGCTTCCTCTGGTTCCCACGTGACTTCCTCATGCGAGAAGTTCCTCCATAGTAATTTCACCAGTGGGATGACTTTAGTCCTCAGCACTTGCTCTTTGCGGTCAAGAATTCGAATAGGTTGCTCCTCATAGGATAGGTTCTGTTGGAACTGCATCTGCTCAGAACTGATCACATGAGCCGGATCATGCACGTACCTCCTCAGCATGGACACGTGGAACACCGGATGTACTCCCTCTAGAGATGGAGGTAAAGCCAGCCGATATGTCACATTCCCTAGTCTCTCCAGAATCTCGAATGGTCCGACTAATCGTGGGTTTAATTTCCCACGCTTACCGAACCGAACGATTCCCTTTGATGGAGACACCTTGAGGAAGACGTGATCACCGACTTCGAATGACAACTCCTTCCTCCGGTTATCAGCATAGCTCTTCTGTCGGTCTTGTGCTGTCATCAATCTCTTTCGGATCAGCCTGATCTTTTCCATAGTTTCTTGAACAACTTCGGGCCCCACATACTGCCTGTCTCCTGTTTCCTCCCAGCACAACGGAGACCTACAAGGTCTACCATATAGTGCCTCGAATGGAGCCATACCTATACTCGCGTGGAAGCTATTATTATAAGAAATTTTCACCAGAGATAGATGTCGCTCCCAATCGCCCTTCCAATCAAGAACACAAGCCCGAAGCATGTCCTCCAGTGTCTGAATCGTCCTTTCGGACTGACCGTCAGTTTGTGGGTGAAAACTGAACTGAGCTTGAGTCGTGAACCAAAAGCTTCATGCAACCCTTTCCACAGTCTGGATGTGAAGCGGGGATCCCTATTAGAGATGATTGACTTTGGAATCCCATGAAGTCTGACAATGTTATCAACATATAATCTTGTCAAACTTTCCACCGATTGCTTTACCTTCATAGGAAGGAAATGTGCGGACTTTGAAAATCGGTCCACGATCACCCATATAGCATCATTACCCTTTGCTGATCTGGGTAACCCGGTCACAAAGTCCATAGTGATAGCTTCCCATTTCCACTAAGGAATTTCCATTTTCTGCATTAGCCCTGATGGCCTTTGGTGTTCTGCTTTCACCTGCTGACAAACCAAGCATCTAGCCACAAAGTCAGCTACATCCTTCTTCATTCCCTGCCACCAGAAAGACCGTTTCAAGTCTTGGTACATTTTACCACCTCCTGGATGAATAGAGAATATTGACCGGTGAGCTTCTTCCAGAATCTGCCTTTTAAGATCGGCCAAATCAGGTACACAGATCCGGTGCTGAAACTGAATCACTCCATCTTCATCACGAGCAAATCCGATCTTTCCGATCAATCCTTGCAGCTGGGGATCATCTTTTTGCACATCCACTATCTTGTCAAGCACTGTTGACCGAATGGTCAGTTGAGACACAAATGCCTGACATAGATGAGGCTCGATCACAGCCATCAGTTGCGCTGCATCTTCGATCATCTTCCAGTCTTGCTGCATCATAACTCTTTTCTTGCTGAGAGCATCAGCTACTACATTTACCTTTCCTGGATGGTATCGTAATTCGAAGTCATAATCTTTCAAGAATTCGACCCATCTTCTTTGCCTTAGATTTAACTCCTTCTGAGAGAATAGGTACTTCAGACTCTTGTGGTCAGTGAACACTTCGAACTTGATGCCGTAAAGATAATGACGTCAGATCTTCAATGCATGAACCACTGCAGCCAATTCCAAATCATGGGTCGGGTAATTTCGCTCATGCTCCTTTAGTTGGCGAGAAGCATAAGTGACCACCCTTCCATTTTGTATCAATACACTGCCTAGCCCAACCTTCGATGCATCAGAATAGATAGCAAAGTCATCCTTATTGTTAGGTAAAACAAGAATTGGTGCCGATGTCAGCCTAGCCTTCAGCTCTTGGAAACTCTTCTCACAGCTCTCAGACCATATATATTTGACTCCCTTTCGGGTCAACTTGGTTAGTGGCGCCGCTAGAGATGCGAATCCCTCTATAAAGCGGCGATAGTAACCAGCTAATCCTAAGAAAGTCCGAATCTCTGTGGGTGATTTAGGAGTCTCCCATTCTAGAACCGCTTGGACCTTTGCGGGGTCAACTGCAACACCATTGCCTGAGATTACATGCCCGAGAAAATGAACCTCCGCCAGCCAAAAGTCACATTTGCTGAACTTGGCATATAGCTCATGCGCTCTTAGTGTCTCGAGGACGATCCTCAAGTGTTCTCGGTGTGAAGCTTCATCAGGAGAATATATCAACACATCATCAATAAAGACAACCACAAAGGTGTCAAGATAAGGTCTAAACACCCGATTCATCAAGTCCATAAAAGCTGCTGGGGCATTTGTCAGACCAAAAGGTAACACCAAAAATTCATAATGACCATATCTCGTCCAGAACGCCGTCTTGGATGTGTCTTCTTTCTTTATCCTCAACTGATGGTATCCCGAACGTAGATCAATCTTTGAAAACACCGTGGCTCCTTGCAACTGGTCAAACATGTCATCAATGCGGGGTAAATGATATTTATTTTTAATGGTCACCTCATTAAGTTTGTGATAGTCAACGCATAACCTAAGAGAACCATCCTTCTTTTTCACAAATAGGACTAGAGCTCCCCATGATGACACACTTGGACAGATAAACCCCTTGTCTAATAAGTCTTGAAGTTACTTTTTCAACTCTGACAATTCTGCTGGGGCCATTCTGTAGGGTGCCTTAGAGGCAGGTGTTGTGCCAGGTAACAAGTCAATGGAAAACTCTAACTCCCTTGTAGGTGGTAACCCGGGCAAATCCTCTGGAAACACATCAAGGAAATCCCGAACAATCTCGATATCTACTATAGTCGGTGATTGGTCAACATCCGACTTTGTGACTACGCTTGCCAAGAATGCATCGTAGCCCTTTCTCAACATTCACACCGTCTTCATTGCTGAAACTACTAATTTCTTCCCAGCCATATGTTTCAGTAAGAGATGAGAAAACTCTTTCTCCTTAGGGATGCGAAAAATTACCCTCTTCCTTCGACAATCTATCAGAGCGTAATGCTCTTCTAACCAATCCAGTCCTAGGATAGCATCAAAGTCTTGCATAGGTAAACAACAAAAACAACCAGGCAGAGTTCTTCCTTCTATATTGACTGATAGTGAGGGGATGTGCCTCTTGGTAGACACTGCTCCTGCAGGTGTGTGTACCAACAAGGGCACGTCTAGGTCTACTGACTTAATTCCAAATTCTTCATGTAATTGACTAGCAAACTTCTCAGAAATAAAAGTATGTGTGGCACCGGTGTCAAATAGTACTCTAGCATGAATACCATTGATAGAAATAGTACCTTCGGTGAGATCCTCCGCCTGTTCCGCATCCTCTCTAGCAAGTGCAAATACCCGAGCAGGCGCTCGGGGTCTCCCCGCGGGTCTCGCTGCTCCCAGTCTGGCTGGTACTATTGCTGGTCTAGCTGCCACTGGAGCTGCTATTGCTGCTACTGGTCGAGCCGCAATAGGTTGCATCATCTTCGGACAGTCTCGAATCATGTGGCCCTTGTCATCACAACGGAGACATCTGCCGGTGGTGATCCAACATACTTCCCCGCCATGACGCTTGCCACATTGCTTGCATTCTGGTTTGTTGCTGCCCCACACCGGTGGTGTGGTCTTCCTTGCCACAAAAGGTCGTGACGGATTGCTCATCACCTTTTTGCCTTTGTCATTCCGGTGAAAGGGTGCCGATGGCCTTTTTGTCGAAGTCCTCTTCTCTTCTTGATATAACTCCATATCGCTCTCTTGACGACATGACGCGCCAAGAGCCGCCTCCATCGTAGTAAGATCCAGTGCAACTAGGCGGGTCCGAAGCGACGGTCGAAGTCCCGCCACAAACTTTTTCACCTTCCTCCTTTCATCTGTAGCAATGTGTGGTGCATATTTTGCTAATTCTGCGAACTTTGCTTCGTACTTGAGCACGGTCTTCGACCCCTGAGTTAGGGCCAGAAAGTCCTGCTCCAGCTTGTCTTGCATATGTTCCGGTATGTACTTTGCCGTAAACAGCTCCGTGAATTCTTCCCAAGTAATATTCTGCTCTAGTCTGTCTGGTTGATTCCTTAGAACAGACGCCCACCAAACGTCCGCTCTCTCCTGTAGCATGTTCGCCGCCAGACTTGTCTTGTCCTCATCCGCACACCGGATGACCCGAAAAATCTTCTCAATCTCGCGGAGCTAGTTTTCAGCCATGATTGGCTGACTCTCCCCCTTAAAAGAAGGTGGTGACATCTGCCGAAACCTCTCCGTCATGGTCACCCCTTCAAAGTCCTGCTCCCGAGGTGATGCGGCTTGCGTTTGGAGTTGAGCCTGAAGTGCCGCCTGTGTCTGAGCCTGAGTTTGCATAGCTTCAACCAGGCCTTCCATGAACATCCCATAGTCCACCAAAGGTGGTGGGGGCAGAGCTGGGGGTCCTCTCGGCTCCTCCTGAGCATCGTCATTCTGAGCTGCACGACGACCTCCTCCCGCCATGGTCTAATAATACAAATATTCTGTCAAGTTTTCATCATAACTCCCTACTAATTAAGGATTTTTAGAATGTGGATTAAGCTGATGACTATTTATGTAAATTCTCAATCTTAGGCTCTGATACCACTCTCTGTGACGCCCCAACTCGGAGACCCGGTCCAGTCGTAAAGACTCGCGTCGGATCCCGATCGAGCCGTCACAGTGGGAACAACCCAAGCGGTACAATTACGATTGAGAATTTCACATAAACACTGAGATATCATTGCATCGGAAATGAAAATACTCAATTCATCAGCTTATAGTCAAAGCTACATCCACATAGGTAGAAATAAAGATAACAATTTCACAAGTCTTTTATTACAAATCCAAATTTCACACACTTTTTTTTTCTTTTACACAAGACATAATTCATAACATAACCACCTAAGATAAAGACTGGTAGTAAATCCGAGTTGCGGTCAAAACACTGCGAGATCACTCCTCGCTTTCTTCTACCGTTTCTCCTGAAAATGTTCAATGGAGTGAGTCTACGAATAGACCTAGTAAGAGACTAAGCATAGTCCCCGGTCAAAATATGTATCAACATATTCAAAATGATTTGCAGAAATTTATTTCATAATTCATTCTATTATCAATTAACAAAGAAAGCATGTATATTAAAATTTATCCTACCCATGACAAAGTAAATAATGCTTCATCATTTATCCACATTAACTAATGATTCCAGTACTAGGCGGAGTAGTCTCACGCATAGTGAAAGGATCGAGACAAACGTAATCTGCCCTTTTCCAAATCACCATTCGATATACTGGAGATTCATCAGCAGTAAATATTTACCATGCAGTAACAGTAAAAATGTAACAACAGTAAATTCAATATCAGTTAAATGAGCAGTAATAATAGTTTCAGTGAACAGTAAAACAGTTCTAATATTGATTCAGTAAATAGTAATAGTCGTATAACTAACGACTCAGTGAATAGTAAAAGTTGTTCAATATCAATTCAGTAGGCAGTGACAGTCGTTCAATTTCAGTTCAGTAAACATTAAACAGTGGTATAAATAGCCAGACACAGTGCCCAAACCACCACTAGAAGGACAGTCAGTCGGTACTCGATCACTTAGGTAAATAGTGATGAGTCTTGGTTACTGCGCAGAACCGGGAGAAGTCCTCTCCACCTTAACCAGTGGTACTTGTCCACCACCAGGATTTCATCCCCGTTACCCTCGGGGTCAGTACAGTGTGAACCTCCCTATAGGGGCATTTCTACAGTTTGGTTCCAGTCTCCCCCTATGGTGGCAGTGTCCATTTGGCATTACTAACGGTACGGTAAAAATATAAATATGACATATGTGAAATGGACACATGCCACTCAAAATTTATGCTATGAAAATTAATATACTAATACTGAAAATCATTTTTCTTTTTTTGAAATTTCCAAGTTATTCAAATATAATGACATATTTATATACCAAAAATCACTAAATCTATTTACAGATATCAGAATGCCTTGAAATTTCAGGTAATCAATATATTTACAGAAATGATCAAAAAAGAAAATTTTTAAAATTTTTCAAGAAGTATTTAATATTTTTACAGAATTATCTATAGTCTATTTATACATCAAAAATTTATAATTCAATTATCCAAACTCAGAATAGATTGCAATTTCAAGAATCTAATACATTTACATTAAAGATCAGAACAGCAAATTTTATTTTCTTTCAGACAGCAATTATATTTTTTTCTAAAATTGCGTATACTCTAAAATATAACATAATTGACTAACTTTAGCTAATAAATTCATAGGATCATAAAACTTTTACAGGAACTTAAACTTGTCTGTAATACTACATAGAAAAAGTTTCATAATTTTTCATGCAGGAATAACAATTTGTACAGAATTATTTGAATTATACAATACATGCAAAATTAACTAAATATATCTACAACACCCTAAAATTCACTATAATTTGTCAAACTATCATTCATAACAAAATTATCATTCTTAAAAATTGTTATTATTTTTCACGTTGTATTACTATTTTTCACACTATGTTATTTTTTTCATAATAAGTGAGAAAAAGATATCATGAATAATAAACCAATTAAATATATACAAAATGATCAGGTAACTTCAAAAAATTTACAGAAAGTTGTTTCAGTCAGAGGTATCATATGTAGAAATTGTTATTTTTTTTCATTCAGTATGTCTATTTACTAAATGTTTATATCAGTTTCTAAAATGTACAAGAATTTACAATAATAATTAGTAATTAGAGAAAATTATCCCAAATACTTACAATGGCCAAACTATACTGAAAATTAATTTAAAGATATCAAAACATCAATTCTGTGATTATTTTAGATTTTTCTCAGAATATTTATAATCATCTAAATTTTCTAATCATTTGGTTAAACATTGATAATTATACCAATGATGATTCTGTTATCATAATGAGATGAAATTTTCATCAATTAGTTCTAACAAGTATTTGAGTCTTCTGGTAAATTTTTAATATTTTTCATATATTATTTATATTTTTCTCAAAATTTTACACTTCTATTAAAATATCACAAATTATCTAATATTTCTTGCAGATATCAATAATTATTGATATTATCAGAATGCATCACACCAAAAGTAAGGATCATACTATAAAATGTTAAGACCTTTATGAACATGATTTCTAATTTTTATAATTTCCATACAATTATTTATATATTTTATCATGTATGAAAATTCGTTAAAAATGAATATCATGATCCAGAAAGTATGAAAATTTTCTACAAGTGAAACTCATAGTAAGATACCTTCCCACAATTTATTGTCATTTAATATACTCCTTTGGTATTTTAGTGTAATTTAAACACCTTTAAGTTAATACCGAAATATCTATAAACGTGAAAATAAATTTAATTAGACATAAAAATTTGTGCAAAAAGTTCATAACATCAGGTATCATGATTCTGGAAGTTCTATCAATTTATCATACACCGTTGATAATTTTAAGATATTAATCACTTAATTATCTCCTTAATCACATGCTTTAACTTAATGATTAAATACTAATCCGACCAAGATAAAATTACAAATTAGTTAACCACGATCTATGAAGTTAAATACCTATATAGATGCTGATTACATACCATAAATCAATCTAAATACACTAATACATGCTAATCTAGGGGAATAAGTATTAATCCCTTATCTTAAAAAATGCTTAAATATCTCCTTAATAGGCTCTGCACCTTCTCCTCAG